>JANHFX010003009.1:4337-38228 GCA_027560015.1 Chloroceryle amazona
TGGAGGGTTGTCCAGGGCTGTGCCAGGCTGCCCAGGGCAGGGGTGGAGTCCCCGTGACCCCTGGAGGGGTTTCCAAGGCCCCCATGGAGCTGTGGTGCTGAGGGCCAGGGGTCAGTGGTGCCCTGGCCGTGCTGGGTTAATGGTTGGACTTGGTCTTAAATATCTCTTTCAACCAGAACAATGATTCTGTAAATTGAAAGAATAGCTGCTTTCCAAGAGGGCTAGTATGTATATTCACTATAAATCAGGTGAAAACTATACTAATTGGCAAAACATTGCTTTAAAGGCTTATTAGAGAACCTGAGCTCTATAGGTGGGGAATAAAAATCTTTCACTTATGAATTAGTAGTGGACACTTAATAAGCATAGGGTAGGATCACTGTGTGAATGGTGAATTCAGCCAGTGCCCCACGTCGAGCCTGAATTGTTTATTCCTAATAATGTATGAATGATAATAAGTAATCAAATGTGCATGTTGATGTGTTTGGAGATGCCCGAGAGAAGAAATAGGCTTCATTTGCTAAAAACTCATCAGTCTTTGGAGCTGGTTAAGAGGTTTATTCTTCCTGCAGAGTGATCCAGCCCTTATCCTTAAACGTCTTGCCTGGTTGTGGAGCAGGTAATTGCTGTTTGAAGGCCCACGCTGGAAGCAGCCTGGCAAAAGCTCGTTCCGTGCCTAAATTAGTTATCAGTTATGCAACCAGGACATGTACATGAGGCCGGGGAGGAAGAGATATCAACTCACAAGAGTAATTTCATTAGCAAGTGAAATCATTCCCATGTGTCCGCTGTGTTTTAGGAAGACAAAACCTCTCACTAAAACAGTTTTCTGTGGCTGATTGTGTCACTCCTAAAGGCTGCCGAAATCAAAGGAGGCTGCTGGAGTCTTTCACGCGGCTGCCTTTCCGTCCCGCTTCCCATGAAGCGCTCTCTAAACTCGCAGCGGTTTTGATCCGTCGGTTCCGATGGCTCTCGCGGTATCTGATTTCTGAGCTGAAATAGCCACCTCCGGGGCTGTCAGAAAATACAAATGGCTGCTTTTCCTTTTATTAACAAAATCTATTAACGGCAGTTGTCTCCAGCAGCTCCGCAAACAAAATCTGCTTCGGTTTCCCCACCCCCCCCCTCGCCCACTCGTGGGAAGGAACTTATTTCTTAAATGGAAATGGGAGCGACTGCGTTTGAAGCCGTGCAGATGGTGTGACTATGTGGTGCGTGCTGAACAGTTTCAGTGGAGAGAGGGGAGCTGTGCTTGGTTTGAACCTCCGAAGTTTTTCTGCTTTTCCCTGTGTTAATTATTCGAGTCATTAGGAAACGGGATATAGCCCGGAGAAATCAGAGGACAGTTACATAGAGCAAAAGGAATCAAAGTTCATTTTAGAGCAGGAGGGAAACGCAGGAAAACCTGCAGGATAGACTTCAGGAAGAGCTGAGGGGTGTAAACCAAACTTGTGCTCCCTCTCCCTGTTTATCTGGCCAAAATGGACCTTGTGGTTTGTCCTGCTCAGCACAAGCAACAAGTGGCAGTTTGAATGTTCCCCTGTGCAACGTTCGTTGGAGGAGGCTTTGGAGATGGCTCTTCTGCTGGTGGTGGAGACGTAGTGGTGTCACACACAGGACACCAGAACCTAGTGGATGGGGAAATGTCCTTGTGCCTCAGTCCCTTCTCCGCAGAGGGGCAGCTCTTTGCATGACCAAGACACCGGGCCGTACGCTGGGTTTGGAAAGCCCCTGTACGGGGTGATAGACCAGCATCCTATCGCCACCTCTCTGCTCTCTCTCTCTCGTATTGAAACCCCCATTGAGCTATTGGGATTTCAAACAGCTCCAGACAGTGTTTCTGGGGGCAGCATCGCTGGGTTGTCCTTGAATCCAGGTGTTTATCCATCCCATGGAGGAGCCAGTAGCGTCTTGTCTGTGAACCACGCTGCAAATTCCTTTTCCTTCTCATTTCTGAAGCATTTGTATGTTGGCGGGTCCTGTGCCTATGCAGATTTTAGAGCAAGGGGGCTGTAAGGACAAGGATGTTTGGCTCTGGTAGGTCTAAACAAAAAGAACAGGTTAGAAATTACTGTTTGCCTTTTTCACTTTGATCGTATGTTTAAGTGGCTTGAGATTTAGAGTCCACTCAGTAGTTGAGATGTTGCCTGGTTACCATTTTTGATATCACAGAAAAAGAATAAATAAAATGACATTTTAATATTAAATGCAGTGGCTTGAGAATTGCAGATTTGCTCCCCGTGCATCAGACAGCTAAGTCAGAAATCCTCCTTTGAGAAAGCTCAGATTCTTCTGTCCTTTTGAATTTATTTTTCAATTTTTATTTTATTTTTACAACAGTCCCTGCATTGCATTTTCTCTGCAGTAGAGAGTCTGAGACAGGGCTTTTTATTGTCAGGGTCCATTAACCCCAAGCATAAATTCTTGCTACTGGAAGCATGTGCTAGGCACAGAAAAGTCCAGAACTTCCATAGCCACCACCTCAGTTGCTTCTCCTTGTGTTGTCTGGGTCTGCAGGGCTGTATTTTGACCTGCCACACGCTCCTCATCCTCACTGCAATACATTAGAGAGGAGAGCAGGCAGCTGCTGCTGTTCCATGATGACAATTTCTGGGCAATGCCTGTGGCTCTTGCCTGCTGACCCTACCTCATCTTCAGTGCCTTGTAACATAAGAATTAGGCATTCTTCTTGCTTCCCAAACCCAACATTTGAGAAGTTCACGTGGTGCCGAGAAATCTTTCATTCCACAGCAGCCATCTAATCAGCGACGAGGCGAATGTCTGCGCGGGCGCATCGGAGATGTCTTGGGTTCCTGCCTGATTGTTGATAATCTTTGTATCTTTAACAATGGGCATGTTTAGTCCTATCTGGCAGGCAGAAGGTATCAGCCCCTATCCCTCAATCAGCCCATTATGAGTTATCCTGAAAGTGCTGGAGAGGGCAGAGCATGAGACAAAACTGTGCTCCCTTCCACGTGTCGTGCGCAGCTTCATCTGCTCACCGTGGTGTGATGGTGTGGATGAGACCTCCTCTCAGCTGTGTGTTTTGTCCTGACTTCCCTCTCTCCCTCCCCTACCAGGAACCCACTGATGCTGGTTTGTAATGACTTGCAAGTCACTACCAATAAACAAGAGGGATCTGGAAATTTTTACTCTGAGTCTTATAATTCCCTTTTGGGGTTTTTTTTGCTGTCCCCTTCAGTAAGGATCATAGAATCATAGACTGCCCCATGTTGGAAGGGACCTCCAAAACTCATCTACTCCAACCCTCCTGCAGTGATGGGGAATATCCTCAACTAGAGAAGCTTGCTCAGAGCCCCATCAAGCCTGACCTTGAATGTCTTCTGGGATGGGGCCTCCACCACCTCCCTGGGCAACCTGTCCCAGTGTCTCACCACGCGTAGAGTGAAGAACTTCTTAAAGTCCAATCTAAACCTACCCTTCTCTAGTTTAAAACGGTTGCCCTCATCCTACTGCTGCAAGCCCTTGTGAACAGGCCCTCTCCAGCTTTCTTAGAGGTCCCCTTCAGATACTGGAAGGCTGCATAAGGTCTCTCCAGAGCCTTCTCTTCTCCAGGCTGAACATTTGCCTGGGCTTTTTGGTGTGTATTCCAGTTTTCCTGGGTGAGGTTTCCCGGGTGTCCTTCCCCATGTAAGAAAACGCAGCAAGAAACAGAGAAAGAGATTAAATTATGGAGTTCAGCGTGTACTTCCTAATCAAGAATTATAAACTCAGGGAAGTTCCAGCTGGCATTTTATATTTAAATCTATGGGATGGTAAGAAACAGCTCAGGATTCTGAAGCTCCTTTCAGTTCAGGAACATTTTGAGATAGAGACGCTGAAATACATTCACTGCGCGGCTGCCGCATTCTGTCATCGCATCACTTCATAACTGCCAGGAATAAATTCTCTATTAGCTGCTGAAGATAACTCTTAATTCATGCGAAGCCATTCAATTGATTTTAATTCCTGCAGCAACATAAAGTGATGAGAAAGTTCCATCTCAGCCAGGAGATATCGGTGAATCTTGCCCTAAACATTAACAGCAATAGATAAATATTATGTATACCCAGAGATAAATAGAGATATTTTAGAAGCTTGCAGTGCATGTTTTCCAGTGACTGGAAATAACCCACAGAAGGATTTTTCTTGGTTTCTTGTTAATGAATCAGACTATTGATTGTTTTCTGGTACAAGGAAATTTTCAGGCAGAAGTCTATGTGGATGTGGAGCTGTAGCTGAAGATGAATGTAGCTGAAGATGTGTCTTCATGGTTTAAGATTCAAGTTCTTCTTCCCATGGATGATGCTGCAATATCTTTCAAAGCGAGTAATGCACAATGTGAGCTGCTCAAGGCAAGGTTCTAGTATTTGCTAAAAAGATGGGATGGACATTAAAACAAATGCTAATTGATCAAGGTAGAGGAAATCAGCAGTTAAGCTGCCCCCAGAAACCATTTTTCCCTGCCTCATGGTGGCACCATGGATCGTTTCTAGTGCCTGGAAGTGTCTCTTCCAACTTAGCTGGTTGTCTACATCTGATTTTTCAGCAGTGGAGAGAGAGATGAGAGGCAATGGAGGGGAAATCCTCCCAACGACTTTAGGAGGGAGGTGAGAGCCATACCATGAGCTTGGCTTTTCACTAGCTGAACACGTGCCCTTCCAGACCAGGACAGTCTGAGTTCCCCATTGGAAAACTGCGGCAACTCATTTTAAATTAAATTTGTGATGTAGATACGAGTGTTGTCCTCTCTGTGGACATGGTGCAGTAAAGCAGAGTCAAAAGCCAGAGAGCTGCCTTAGTTCTCTCAGTGCTTTGCAAAGCTCAGCCTGTCTCCTCCTGAGAAGGTGTCCCCTGGCATTTCTCTGAGCGCTTGCTTTCTGTTTCTAGTTCTTTCTAGTTCAGAGAGAAATGTTTTCTTTTGATACTCCTGAGCTGAAGCCAGTTGGACAAATGTGTCCTTGTGATGCAGGATTTCTAGCTAAATTGGCACCAGTAGTGTGGGCAGAGGAACGCTATCTCTGCAGGACAGTAGAGCTTGACATCCTCAGTTACGAGCAGATAAATCAAAAGTATGATTTCAAAATGGGAAAGATAATTTTGATTTAAGATAAGCTGAAAAAGTAAAGTGACATTGCAGAAGGCAACTGAGCAGTGCTTGAAGTGTACGTATCTGGTAAGTGGTTTAGCCAAGGGAGTTGAAGAGGGATACTCAGGAACCTATCATATGGAGACGTATCTTGAGGCCATTTTTTTGCTTTGATTGTTTTCTGTCTTCTTATGGAAGTATCCCTCTCAAAATAGTTCTGTCTCATCAAAGGATGAACCTTTGCCATATTTCAGATGGCACTTTTTTGAGCTCTTCATAAGAGAGCTTTACTTTCCTGATTTACTTCTTGCTCAAATTAACGGGAGTGAACTCATCCTTCTCAGTCTTAAGCAACTAACCCTATTCATCTCTCGGAAGATGAGCCCCTCTCTCAGAGCTCTTCTCTCTGGAGTTGTCTCAAATGTATTTTGCAGCAGAATTAGAAGTTATTAAAAAATAAGCTTTTACTCTGAACACTAAAAAAAAATTCAGCTCAGGTGGCAAAATCTGTCTTTCCTACACCAAAGCCTTTTTGGAAGATCTGGTTAATGAAAACCACATCATTCAAGCTTAGCTGGCTAACAATATCTGCCAGTTTAACCGGCAGTTTGAGAAATTAATCCATGAAATTTAATTGGCTTTATATATTTACATTCAGAATATTCAAAGGGAAACTCCGGTTTATTTGACGGGTCGCCCACGCTTCTCTTTGATGAGCCTCATCATGAATAAAGATGGTTTCAGCTGAGTTTCCAGAAGAACCTGGGATCTTGGGGATCTTGCAAATCTCTGGGTAAGGCAACCTACATATCAAAGACTTATCTCCTAAGCTGGATTTTTCATAAATATTATGTGAAAAGAGTGGAGAGCTGATTCCTTTTTCCTTTCTTTCTCCCCCCTTCCTCCCTTCTCCATCCCTTAGCCGTAAGAAAAAGCTATTCCCGTTCTGCCTGTTCACACTTTGTCTCCAAAGCACCCAGCCTGAGCTTGGAAAAATCAACAAATAAACTGACTTGTTGATTCCTGTCCAAATGCCCACGCTGTCCAACTCCGAGAGCGATTATGTTTATCAGGCAAACTGCACCTGCTGTGACACCAGCCATTCACATCTCATAAGAAGATGCTCAGTGGTTTAGAAGGAGAATTTAGTGCCTGTTGTAAGCCAAGAAATCAATTTCCCAACCCTCAGCAGACACCCAGGCCACGGGTCCTTTCCTGGAACCTGACTCAGATTGAATTATTGTTTCAATTCCACCTGGCAAAGATGATGTTAATGCAGAAGATGAGTTAGGAGAAAATAAATAGTGACTGCAGTAAAAATGCATGTGGATGAAAGAGAATGTGCTTAAATGAAATAACGTCTTCCAGATAGCATCACTTAAAATCAGGAGGCAGCTTTTAACTCAATAGGCAGGAAATTAGACCCGAGATTCCCGTATTGTGAAGGGCAGCTGCTCACCTGAGTCCCAGCAAGTTATCATGAAAGTCACCCCAGAGCCTCTTCTGCAACTGCAGTTTTTCTGTCGGTTGTGCTCTGTTGTGGTGACGAGGATAAGCAGCCCACCACACCTCTACTAAATGAGTTTGCTGCTTTTAAAAACCACTTGATTTTTGGTGCTGTCATAGAATGGTGGGGGTTGGAAGGGACCTCTGGAGCGTGGAGTCCAACCCCCCTGCCAGAGCAGGATCACCCAGGGCAGCCACACAGGAACAGTTTCAGGTGGCTTTGGAATCTCTCTAGAGAAGGAGACTCCACAACCCCCCTGGGCAGCCTGGCACAGGCTCCCACACCCTCACACCAAAGAAGTTTCTCCTCCTGTTCAGATGGAACCTCCTGGGTTCCAGTTTGTGCCTGCTGCCCCTTGTCCTGCCACTGGGCACCACTGGTGAATGTCTGGCCCCATCCTCTTGACCTCTGTGGACCCTTTAGGTATTGATCAGCAGTGATCAGCTCCCATTTCGGGCTGCTCTTCTCCAGCTGCACAGCCCCAGGTCTTTCAGCCTTTCCTCAGCACAGAGATGCTCCAGTCCTCTCAGCATCTTCATAGCCTCCACTGGACTCTCTCCAGTGGTTTCTTCTCCCTCTTGACCTGGGGAGCCCAGAACTGGACACAAGACTCCAGAGGTGGCCTCAGCAGTGCAGAGCAGAGGGGCAGGAGAACCTCCCTTGTCCTGCTGCCCACACTCTTCTTAATGCCCCATTCTTAATTACAAAGCAGCAGGTGACCCAGATCTTAACAGGACTAAGGAAACAGTTCCTCCGTGGTCAGCAAACGTGTGTGTCCCCCCCATTGATGTGTCCTGCAGTGCAAGGTGTATTGTTTTGGCTACGTGACCTGCCTGGCTGGCTGTCTTGACTGTTTCATCACCTCATGCTTCCTGCTAATCAGTTGACATCGAGCTGAAAACAATGTAAACTGTGGGGAGGCAAATGTAGAATAAACACTTTTGTGAACGTAACTCACGAATCAAAATACATTTAATTGCATTTAATTGGCTCTCTGTGGTCAATGACATAGAGGTTGTTGTAGTCTTTCAACTGGGGTAAAAAGACTTAATAACATGGATCTGAAAGAGATTTTAAAGAGGTGTGTGGGGGGGAGAGTTATCCTGTGCTTATCTGGACAACAGTGTAATGGTTTGTCCTTGATACCAATAATTCAGCTGTTTGAATTGTGCATAAAATAAACCAACAACTTGAGGGATTCTTAGAAGCACTGTATCTTCAAAACTTCACATACCTTTTGCTGAGATTGCAAAGATAAGATTAGCCATAAATTTCAGTGCAAGCAGTCTGTAGCATATTAAATATGAGAAAGTTATTAACTTTTAAATTAGAAGACTTTTTTTTTTTTTCCTTCCACAGCAGAAAAATCAAAAGACTGCAAAACTCGTGAGAGCAGAAAAAAAGACATCGGTCAATTTTTCTTCTACATAGTTGGAGTAGCCATACTTAGAGGTAGTATTTCTTTTACTTTATCCCAGTACAGTTTTGGAGCTATTCAGCCAAAAAAAAGGCTTGTTTATATTTGACCTGAAACTGGTGTGTGACTCTGCTTCATAAGCTAGAAATTCAGATTTGGGACTTTGCCATTTTAATACCTACTTAAATAGACCTGGGCTGCAGGTTGAGTTCCCCTGTCTAGACCAATAGTCTCCATCTCCCAGGGGCTGCTTTCTGAGGCAGCCTCCATACCTGGCATGTCCATTCATTTCTTGAACTTCAAAAACCTAAATTTAGCTCATCTTTCTGTTCTATTGTCATTTTTCATTTCCCCAGTTCATTCTTTATTTTTATTTAATTTTAGCTGCCAAGGTCTTGCTTTTCCTCAGGAAGGGGAGAGGGAAGATTTCTGAGCCTGCTTTTTTTTTGAGGGATGTGGGGCTGGAATTAAGACCCTGAAGGATTTGGCTCTTCCCTTTCCTTTCCTGCCATCCCTTTATTTCCATGCCCTGTTACAAAGTGTCCCTCATTTCTGGCAGGTTGGAGGAAACTGATGGGAAAAGCCTGGAGCTAGGCAGAGGAAAATAATTGGATATCCCTTCTTGGGAGTGGCAGGGTCCTCAGAGTATAAATAGTTTGTGAACTTTAAGAGTGTGTTTTGAAGATCTCTTCCTCCAAATTCTGCTTGGTTGTCCCCTGTACGGTTTATTAGGAGCACTCTTCCTCATCTTCAGATTAATCTTTACAATTGCTTTCCTTCCTCTGCCATATTGTCCACAACTCTCACCACCTTGGCAATCCCTTCTTTTTTTTATTATTTTTTTATTTGGACCTCACAGAGCAGTGGGCTCTGTTTCATGTCAAGCCAAAATGTAAATGTCTTGTTGCCACTTTAATTTCTTGGCTTGGAGTGCTGGACCAGAGTAGCAGAGGGTGCAGCGTATACACCACATTTATTTTGAACCACCTAACCATGGTTTAAAATACAAATCACTGATATAAGCCAGACATGTGTGGGGAAATGTGAGTAGAGAGGGTATTCATTAAGCTTTCGAGTTCTTCACAATATAGGACTCCATCTAGTACCAGCCTAGCATCTTAAAATGCACTTTTTCTGGGGCCTTGTTCTAACACAACATTAAAAAATAAAATTCTACACCTTCCGTGCAAAATTCTTAGATTATGTTCATCAGAGGGTGTAGTGGCTGCAAGACAACTGCCGTGGCATTGTCGTAGTGGAGGGAGACCAGCCCTGGATCAGCACGTGTCAGAGTCACTGTTTGCTCAGACACGGTGTGGAAGGAATCGGCGTGCTTAGGCAAACCTGGGCTTTGCAAACTGTTGGCTTGGTGGTTGTCTAACAGGAGTAGGAAGCTCTTTGAATAGCTTGTGATGGCCTTTGAAAATCCGGGCCAGCCTTAGGTGCTGGCAAGTGTGCCTAGATTATTTATGGTGCTCAGTTTTTAACTTCATCTGCTAGAAAAAGGAAGGAAGCAGGCTGAATAAATGTGACACTCCCTTATTACTGTAACTTGGAAAATAATTTATGGCTCGCTGTAAAGTCTTTCATAGTCCCTGCTATTGAATGCCAAAATCTTCAAAGGGCAGCCCAGCAAGGTCATATTGTTTTTAAGGGGCTTTAATTCTACGACACGCAGTTAAGCTCCTAGCAGGATTTCCAAGAAGCTTAGGTACCAAATTCCCAAAGAAGTGCACTGGGGGAGCAGGGATCTGGTCTGGTTTTAGAATTTATTCTCTGATTAGTTGATTCTGTGGTGTTAGTAAGCAGAGTGCTTGGTAGCCTTATGGGGCTGGGCTTGGTGCAAAAGTGAGAGGAAAGAATCTTCCTTTGCTATCGCAGTAGCCAGGTGAGGCAGGGAATGGGTGAAGGAGGGCACAAGCAAGGAAGCAGGTTGCTCAGGTAGTGGCTGATGCTCTAGTAGAGCCTGGTTCACTTCTCCACTGCCATCACCTTGGGTCTAGAGGCTCTGTGGACTCTCTGCAACCTCAAACCAGCTCATGGGGACCTTGAAGAAGCGATGCCTTTTGGAATTGTTTGCCATAGTTATGTAAAGAAAAACTTGGGCTGCAAATTGCATCTTTTTCTTCAGTGTTTAGCAGTTCAGTCAGGCTGATAAAAAAGCCAGGCTGCCTTGTTTCCTTGCTCTGCACCAGGTGGACAGACACAGTGGTGACCTGCAGCCACCATGCTTGTTTTCCTGCCCTCCATGACCATCACCCATCGGAGAAGCTGCCTGTTGTAGGAGCTGGGGCTCACAGCAAGCCTCGACCATCCTTTCTGAGCACCAAGAAGCCACATTTGGTACAGCATCACGGGCACAACATGCCCATGTCACACAAGTGACTACAGCTGTTGCCTCTCAGCTTCCAATTTCAAAGCATCCAGCCCTCCTTGGAAAGGGCAGTCACTTTCTTGCTCTGGGAGGTTAACAAACTCTACCATTCCCCGAGATCTCTGGAGGTCAGGCTTTCATCCGGATGCCTCGATGGATCAGGCTGCCTCCCCCACCTTTCTCTTCTGTCCTCCTTTTCCTGGTGATTGTAGAAGGCCATAAAATGCTTTGATAATTAAGGAGGGAAAATTTCCACAACCCATAAAACATAAAAGGTAATACTAAGCCCAATTTAGCTTTCAAAAGCCTTTCAAATAACCTGTGTTTAACACATGGTAAAGGTGCTCGGTCAGTGCTCTTGAACAAACAAGTCTCTGAGCCTGGTTTTTAGCGTCGTGCGTCCAGACTGGCTGCAGCCCTTACGAGAGCATTCCTTGGTTCAGGTTTCCATCGTAAACTGCAACGTGGGAACCAGCAGAGGTAAAATAAAGAGCTGACCTGAAACTTTGCCCAAACCACGGATTGGACATAAATTGTTCTTTTGAAATTTTGAATAATTTCTGCTTGTTTGTGTAATCTTTCTCAGCCAAGGCTGGGAGAAGCTCGGTAAAGGTTGGCACTTGCAGCAGACTTGGAGAGAAATGTGAAGTCTGGAAAAATCTGGTGAACAGGCTGAACTGTGTTGGGGGCTGTTGGGTGGCTTTTGGTAGAAACTATGTCAGACTATTTTGCTTAGACCTGACAGGGAAGCGTTCAGATAAGTTGACAGTCGTACCTGCTGTGATCTTCACAACTCTGAATGCAGGAAAAAAATCACAGAAACTGAGCGTGGTCTCATGGACTCAAACCACCATGTTTCATATACCTCTGTCGTGGGTGAAATGGTTACCCTGAGATACATTTTTATGGCTAACCTATAACTGGATTGCAAGCTGCTCTTATGTTTTTTGGCCCCTCAGATTTTATGGGTGTGACATTTGGCCATCTCCTTCCATATGCTGAGCAGCAGAAAAAATACCGAGCATGGCTAAAAACTAAAAGGAGGAAATTTGCTTTGCAGTGGGAGTATCAGTGCTGGGGTGGGATATGGTGGGCAGAAGGGATCAACTGGTGATTTTAATCTTTATTTTTTAAGGGGCAGGCACCATATTTCTATGAACTAGCAATTGCCAGCCTTGGGTTGGGGAACATTAATGGCCTCAAGCTGAAAAAAGGTAGATTTAGACTGGACACTAGGAAAAAAATCTTCATGGAAAGAGTGGTGGGCTATTGGAACAGGCTGCCCAGGGAGGGGGTTGAGTCCCATCCCTGGATGTGTTTAAGCATCGCTCAGATGCAGTGTTGGGGGATGTGGTCCAGGGGTGAACTTGTAGAGCAGGGTGAATGTTTGGACACAATGACCCCATGGGTCTTTTCCAACCTGAATGATTCTGTGATTCTATAATGTGGGGCTGTGCTAAGAAGATGAAAGCAATGGAGGAATGAAGGTCTGAGGTTGGGGAGCCAGATTAGGATGATTAGGGAGAAAGGAGATATGGGGCCAGAAATTCTGGATGCTGAGATGGGGGAAACACCTTGACATTGGCAAACCTAGCATCTGATGTTTCATATAGTAGCAGGTCCCTGTAATTTTGTTTTTCTGACCAAGTAAAATCAGGAAATAATGGAAATTTTTCCAGCTGTCCAAATCAAACTCTAATTCTTCTTCTGTGATAACCTTAACGTGAAATCCCTCGCAGTGAGTAGCCCTTGGACTAACTTGTTCCTGGGCTGCCCAGTCAGATGTTTGCAAGGCCAAATTATGGTGCAAATGGTAACAGCTTAATGTTTGTGTTGTTTGAGATCTGGTATCGTTGGAGTCCTTTTACAGTACAGTTCCAATGTGAAGTCCCTTCAGATCTCCTCGTTGCAGAGCTGGCAGCAGGCGTTCTTAGTTGCAAGGTAGAGTTTCACTCCCTCTGACTCAGGCCGACTAATCTGTCTACAGTAATCATCCACGCTACAACGTCCTGGCTTGGCAATTCAAAGGCAAACCACAATTACCTCTGCCTTTCAAGTTCATTTTGTTAGTTCAGGAAAGGTTATAATGCTGGCAGGATCAGCTCTTGCAAGCTTTCTGAGTTAGTGTTGTGTCAACTCCAGAAAGAGTGTGCTTAATGGGAAGCCTCATTAACTCAGCTTTTAGTTAGATGATAATGACTGGACAAGATTGATATGTGAGTTGGACATTCATTTCCTGAAGTGCTTCTAAAATTCCTATTCTGAGTAACTGATTTAGGCTGTTGCCCTGAAATCAAGCGAAGCAGTCTCTGATGAGTGCTAAATAGGTACTATGATAGCTTAAATAACTACTATGATAGCATAATAATTACTAGGATAGCATAATAACTACTATGATAGCTTAAATAATTACTATGATAGCTGCACTCATTTCTTTCTCTCTTCTTTTAAGAGGCAGGTACCATCATTTTCTGAACTAGCAACCAAATCTCTATCTGTACTTCTGTAAACTGTCAGATGTTTTTTAGCAGTGGATTTCAAGTGAGATGAAGCTCTGGATAAGCTTCCCTCTAGGGCAAGTTTGAGTGTGTATGTGTTGGGAGGCTGATCACTTCTTATTTTTTTTTATTTTTGAAATGAAAGATTAATAGTAGTAAAGCTTGTGCTTCAGGAATATTTGGAATTATCAGGAATGTGCTGAATCCCAAAAGGAAACCTAGTGCCCCAAACAACCAGCAAAGCCAGTCACGTTGGGTGATGCTTCTTACATGTATGCACAGCCACTTAACCAGGGAGACTTTTCTTTTAAAGACTATTAAGTGACTTTTGGGGAAAAATGCATCACAGATGTGGGTTTTTTTAATTAAAAAAGAAAAAAGAGGAGCTTTTTGCTGCAGTATGTTAAGAGGTTAAGACCTTTTACATCCTCTAATATAAGTTATTGCTTCATCTTAAAATGAGCTTCATATGCTTCCAATGATCCTAGGTCATTTCCTCTAGACAGAAATCAGCATGGTGTCTAATATTCTAAGTGTAGGTAATTAAATGTAGGACCAGGCAGAACATACTGAAAATTCAGTCCTAGTTAACTTGAAGGAGCAAGATGGTAACGAATTTAATCAAAAATAATATGCTTCAAAAGGTTTGGAAATGAGTGTTGGAGAAAAAGGAAATTGCAGTAAAATGGCATAAATGTTCTTTAAAGTTTTGTTGCCAATGCCCCACAGGTATAGGAGCTTCAATTTACCTGTGCATCTCTATGGTTTACTTTTGAGTTTTCACCCTGTATGGGAAATACTCTGTTATATTGTCACCATCTGATCTAAGACCCTTTCTCCTGGCATTGAAGACACTGCCAAGATTTCCCTGGATTTGAATGATATTAAAATAACACTTTCTTCTCTTCTGTACTTAGAACAGGCTGCCCAGGGAGGTGGTGGAGTCACCATCCCTGGAGGTGTTCAAAAAACTTGTAGATGAGGCACTGAGGGCATATTTTAGTAGGATGGCGAGGTGTTGGTTTATTTTGTGTTATTTTATTTCATTTTGGTTTGGTGGGGTTTCTTTTTTGGGTGTTGGTTGGTGTTAATTTGGGCGGGTTGACGATCGGACACGATGATCTTAGGGGTCTTTTCCAACTGTGACAATTCTGTGATTCTGTGTGTGTGGAAAATGTTGAGGTATTGTAGGGCTAAGTTCCACAGAAATGTTGGTCCCAGAGCTCTCTTGGGCTATCATCTGTGAAAGAATTTTGATGAATATTTAAAGAAAATGTTGCTTTAGCCCAGGGAGGGTAATCTGTGCTTTTTCCTGTCCTTGGAGAAAAATGAGGTTGCCCAAGAGGTAGATTCAAAATGTCTAACATAAAATCATGTTCTTAATCTCACTTTATGGAGAAGAATGAGATTATTAGAAACTGTGCCTCTATTAGGCATAGAGGCTTCATTTCCATTTCCCTTATCCCAGCAGCCCCTTCCTGATCTCTGTCCTCGAGCAATGCAGAGAGCAGAGGTGGAGCTTGCTAACAAGGAAGGGAAACCTTGGGAAAGGCAGGTATACCTGCCAGTGCATAGCTTTCCTTCATGGAGTGTCACAAACGAGCTTCTTTTGTTCATTGGATAGATGGTTATACGCATACACACATAAATACACACATATCTGCTTCACTGGTACACAGACAAAAAAGAATATATGGCTCAGATGTCACTTTACACTTTTCAGCTGAGCGTTTTCATCTGCTGAAAGCATAAACAGAGAGGGTCACTCAACAGGATTTCAGTATCACTCAGCTCTGATTAAAATCTTTGCTTACATTCTTCTTTTAAACAGTTTCTTTTTTATCTATGTAAAATCTTAGGGAACTATACAGATGACATACAACAGTACCATATTACAACGTGCATTAAAATGTCACCGTCTCTCTAATTACCATCCAATCAGGCATCTTCCCCTAATTCCCTAATAGAACCATGAAAGTGAGGATGTTCTTTAACCCAAATTTACACGAGAGGAAGGATTTGAGAAAGGCTTGAGAAGAATGTTATTAATTAAGTTTCCTTGCAATAGTTCCAAATGTAGCCTTTAAAAGAAGGCTCATTAACGTCTGTGCTGTAACCAACTTTTCATTTCATAAGCTCTTGAGTTTGAGATTTACCAGAGTGAAAAAGGCTGAGTGGTTGATAATTGGAGCATAAGAAATTGGCCGCTGTCACGGCTCTGATCCCGGCTCGGCTCTGCTCCACGGTTTGAGAAAGATTCCACATTTTATGACATGCTGGAGACACGGCAACGTTACGAGCAGTGCTCTGAGCAAAGGAAACATTGAGGAATCCTCCTTCTGCCTGAGAATTAAACATATTTGATTCGTCAGGGAAACCAAAGTCAAGATGCACGCGATAATGGAGATGAATTGACTCAGTGCTTTGCCAATAAGGATAAATAGCTACAGGTTTGAAGCTGGGCTGCTGTGGCTCCAAGAACGCTCCAGAGCCGAGATGACCGCATTGCAGAAGCGTGTTACTGCAGCAGTGGGGAAGGAAAACATATCATTAGCAGTTCAAATAAATCCTCTGGGTGGAGGAATAATTTTAGGCATTTTTTAAGTGATGTTATCTCCCAGGCTCTCTCGTCCCTTCTAGGAAAATGGACTGAAGTGTTGAGATCTGTAGCCTGGGAGCTACATAACTCAGACCACAGATTTGAAACGTTGACAGCGGTGCTGTCTATCCACCCAGAGCAGGGGGGCTGCTCGGTGGGATGAATTCACAGCTTCCGCTTTGGTCCTTGTTTGAACAAAGATCCTTTTTTAAGACAGCATGTTTTGGATGAGGAAGAGCGGCGAGAACTTTGGGGTTTGGTCCAGTGATATGTGAACTCTTTGTGATTAACACAGTCCTGAGAGATTTGGGGAAAGGGCAATAAAAAGTCACAAAAAACTTAGATGAAATCCATGGGGAACTAAAAGATTCAAGCTTTGGAGACATGGAGAGAATAATTTTAAATTTGGAGTTGGGTTTTGAAAAATATTTGGGGCCATTTTAGGTCACCAGAGGGTTCCCCTTCCCCTTCCAGGCAACAGTTTAGGCAGCCTCAGAAATCTGGAAGATGTCTCATAAATGGTTCTGGTCAGGCTACAATTACAGGAGAAAATACCTGAATCATCACCTTAATTAAAATAGCAGCAGATCTTTAATTTCTTTCACATCTCTTGTTTTGGTGGCTGAACTGAAGTGGTGAGACCTTGGAGCACAACCAACCTGAGTCCTTATTTTGCTTTAGACAACATCTAGACCCTTATCAGTATCACCCAGGTCACTCATTCTCCTGCTGGAACCCAAGTGGAAGGAAATTTAACCATATATGAATCTGGGAACCAAAGCTATTTTGATAAAGCTGTGTTGGTGGTGTTTTGTGTCTTTTCATGTGCTTCCCTGTTGAGGCTTTCCCCTGCTTTTCCCATATCTTCTTCAATGATGTCAACACAGATATTAGAATCCTAGGAAACTATGATTAGCATCCTTCACCAGTTGTGGTCACCTGGTTTGATAGCCCTGCACTGTGTATGATGCCAAATAGTGATGCCAAATCATTTCTTTTCCTGAAAGAAAACTTACATGCCACGGTGTAGTCAACAGCAAATGATCCATCAGTCTAACATAGGTAGAACCTCCAAGTTTGTAAGAACAAGGGGTGGTTCATACCCCAGAAAGCTGAGTGTTTAGCTGAAATCTCCTAACATACATTTTGAATTTACTCTTCCTGGTTGTTTAGAAATGTGATTTATTGTGGTATTTGGTTGGTTTTGGTTTTGTTTTGTTGTTCTTTTTTAATTAGTTTAATGGTTTTTCACTAAGTTCTTAGTGTCATGCAGCATCTACTGTAAATAGGCATAGCTACTTATTTTTCTCTTGCTATATTCCTCCCCATTCTCTTGCAAGGCTTTACAGTTGTGCTTGATGGCAGTTTGTAAAAGCACAGGGCTTGCTATTTATTGCAGACATATTTTTCTGTATCACTATCCTTTTTGTTTCGTAGCCATTCTGATCTTTCTGTGAACATGAATGACAAAATTGGGTGCTCATTAATAGAGGTCACACACAAAACAAAACAGTTTTTAACCTTTTTACCTAATTTAATTAACATTTTTGGGTCAAACTGGGTGTGAGTTTTGATGCGGATCTGTAAGTATCAAGAGTGCACATGTGGGGATGGGACAACTGGGGTTCTCACCAGCTCTGTGCTGGAAATATTCCAAGTGGCTGTGGGCTTCATATCTATCCAGTTTCATCCCCAAAGAATGAGTTTTGAATTCTGAGGTCTGAGCTGGAAACGTAATGGAAAGCTTATGAGAGGCTTGGTATGTGAAACAGAAATTCTCCTACACTAATTTTTTTTTCTCTGCTGGGGGCTGGGGAAGAGGAAGAAGGGACTAAAGACTACAAAATGGTCCTGCAGCACTTCAGAAGATAATTGAAAACCTGGCTTCAATAAAATCCTTTCTTTAAAAAAAAATAATAAATCACTTCGGCTTCAGGGAATTCCTTCCCATATTTCGTTAGGAAACTGGAAACTTAATGTTGCCTTTAATTGCTTCTGGTAGCATTCACCTGAAGAAGCCTGGATAATGCTAGACAATTACATCCCATTTCAGGTCTTAAGCTGCAATAGTTAACTTCAAAAAGAGGTGAACAATGCTGAATGGGCAGCCTCGCTCTGCAAAAGCTCCTTCATTAACAAAGCAAACCTGAAGGTAGCCTGAAAGAAGGTTTTGGAAGGCTCCCCTTAGTTTTCTTTTTATAGAAGTCAGTAAAACTAATGATAGACGCTGCCTGCAGTTAACTCTAAGGTCATGTGATAATTCAGGTTGGAATCGACTCCAACCTGCTGCTTGAAGCCAGGTCGGCTCGGAGATCATTCCAGGCTGCTCAGGAATATGGTCTTGAAAACCTCCAAAGATGGGGATTGCATGTTATGGTGGGTTTTGGGGGGATGGTGGTACTTTGACCTGTTGAGCAGCCACATTGCCTTTGAGCACGACTAAGAGCACTGCCAAGTGTGGTGCATAAACAACTGGAAATGGTCCAGATTTGCAACTCTTGAGGAAGAGGGAGGTGGGAGGGAGCCGACTGTAGCTTTTGGTCTTGAAGGCTTCACAATTACAGGTTGGGGCCACCCACCAGCCTGCGCCATCCTCTTGACACTGGTCCCACCAGTATTGTGTGCAATGCACTTGAGAGAAAACTGCTCAAGAACTGAAGCACATAAATGTCCTCTTCAAAGGCTGTGATAAGCGTGGGGTGAGAAGGGTATTGATGAGCACAGACATTGCTGATGCCACTCAGGAGGGTGCTGCAGGTCAGGGGTAGCATGAGAGGAGAAGGACCAGTCCCAAGGACTGCAGCATCTCCTCACAGCACTTCTGGTTTCCCTCCAGTGTGGACCAAACGCATCTTTGTACTGTTTCTGTGTTTGGAGCTCCTCACTGTTTTGCCCAAACACCAGAAATGTTAAAAGTGATTAGTCAGGGGCACATAATGAGCTGCTTGAAAGCTCTGCGATGTGTCTGATTTCTTCTTTCATCAAAGCTGGATTCATGTGTTGGTAATTGCTGTGAAGCCCAGATCATATGATCACCATCAGCCTCAGCTTGTGCTTAAAAATAGAAATTTCTTTCTTGAAAAACATGACAACGTGCCCAGGGTGACTTAATCTATCCCTGCTTAATCCAGGACTAAAGAGTTAACGCTTTCAGATTCAAATGGCAACATGAATGGCTTGTCTCTTTCAATAAACCACATTTTGTTTTGGGGTTTTTTATTATTTCAAATACCTTAACCACAGTTGCTTCTAAATGTTCAGTCTACTTCTGTTTATGCAGCTTGGGGTAGATGTGATCTGTGGACCTGAGCAAATGCAAAGGTGACAGCTGACTTTTTAGGCTCATATCTAAACAGGGCAATGAATAATTTGAAAAGGAAGATAAATTTCTTAGACATTCTGCTTTTGGTGTAATTTGAATTTTTGTGGTCTCATTGCCAGCCTGAACTGAATCATTTGAGACCTGCCTGATGTTTTTCTGGCAGATATGCAGCTGAAATTTTTTCATTGTTTTGAGTCTTCTCTTGACATTTTGTTGCTAATCAGTACTGGATTTTCACAGAGGAGGATCTTTACTCCATGGCAGGGTAGGTACCACTTAGCTTGAGTGAGAGCAGTGAGATGTTGCTCTTGGGTTATTTCTACAGCATCTGCAGTGAACTAAGAATCATAGAATTGTTTAGGTTGGAAAAGACCTTTAGGAGCACCAAGTCCCAGCACTGCCAGGGCACCACTGACCCCCGGCCCTCAACACCACAGCTCCACGGGGGGCTTGGAAACCCCTCCAGGGGTCACGGGGACTCCACCCCTGCCCTGGGCAGCCTGGGACAGCCCTGGACACCCCTGGAGGGGAAGAAATTGTTCCTCAGCTCCAACTTAAACCTCCCCTGATGCAACTTGAGGCTGTTTCCTCTTGTCCTATTGCTTGTTTCTTGGGGAAAGAACCCAATCCCACCTGGCTCCAACAACAAGCTCCAGGTCAATCTGCTGTGTCTTCACACAAAATGCTCCACAGAAAAGCTGAGGAGAGCCCACCTGGTGTGTTCAACCATGTATTGAGCTGCCAAAGAGTCTTTTAGCAACTGGCTCTCTGGAAGTCCTCCAATATGTGGTCCTTTCACAGTTCCAGAAAAGATCCTTCTGATCAAGCATTTGATTTTGCTCCCAGATTTGCTGCCTGGATGGAAAATATGTCTGTCCCCAGGTATAGTCCTTGCAGACCACTCAGAAAACCAGGGTGCAGTTAGTTATTGGAAAAAAAAACCCAAACCAACTTCCAGGGAATTAATTCATACACAGAATAATTGCATCAGGCAACATTGTAGTTTCTGCCCAATAACAGACACAGCCGTGGCTTTCATTCAGGATTTTCTGGCAGGCGTTGGAGTGCACCATAAATTGTTACTCAATAGAGAAGAATTTGGCATATGAATTAAGGTGAGCAATTTTATAGCATTATCCAGAATGGATTTCCTAGTGCATGACATCCTCCCTTAGGAATGTTTCCAAAAAGGCGGCTGCAAATTTTCTCTTAGTGAAATTTATCTGTGGTGGGGTCTGCTCATTTTCAGAGATTTTTATCTTCACAAGCAACTTCAAAACCCTATTAAAAAAAAAAAATCCAGTTGTTTACATAGATAAGACTCTGGAACTGTCCAAATTGTACTATCAGATTAATTTGCATTTAGATTGTGCTTTTCCAATGGCTCTGGAAGATGCTAATTACAAATACTAATTGCATTTTACACTAGGACTGTAGAAACCTCAGCCCTTTGGGGTCAGCAACATTAGAGATACCACGACCTACGAGCTCTTACTTCCAAACCAAGGTGCCCTGCAACTCGAGCAGCAGAAACTCTGCCCCTTTTATAACAGCAGTAATTGGTGCTGATTAAAATGAATTGTTTTCTTGCAGAGTGTTGCTCTGGTGGACATTTTGTTGAAAAGTTGACATCACTTGTGGTGCCAGCAAATATAAATCTCCTGGAGCTGACTGTGAGCCTTTCCTGCATTCGTAATTTAACTGGAAAAGATGATATCTAAGTGATAACTTATGGTTGGTATTTTCCACACTAGTATTCACTTTACCACTAAACCAGTGTCAAGGCACTGCCTGTAGTAATGCTGCAATATTTTTTTTGTAGCAGTTCTTTTTTTCCTTTTATGTGATAATTAATGCAGCAGTTAAGAGTGAAAAAAGAGAAGAGGAGGGATGTTGAAAAATACTATGGAAACACTGAAGAAAACTGGTTTAATCACACTCCTGCCTTATCTGAAAGTGGAAGTATGTGATATGCAGAGAGTCTGTATACAATTCATAACAGCATCTGTAATTTCATGTGCCCATTGGGCCTGAGTCAGGCTTGGTGTTTTCCCAGTGCCCACTCAACATGCCCTGAGCCATGTGAAGTGCTGTCAGTCAGGTGTGAGAACTGGAAAGGTAGTAGATGAAAAAGATGCTTGGAAGGGCTTGGTTACTGTTTGATTATATCCTGGTTTAATTTCTTCTCAGCCTTTCTCCTCTTCCTGTTTCAGTTGCTCCTTCAGGGCTACGTTGTGTGGTCCTGCTCATGTGATTTTGTTGGAAAAAGACTTTTACCCAACCAGAATCATCAAGCAGAGAGCTGAAAATGTGCCACGTCCCTGCACAGAAGAATTCAGGTTATTCTTCCTGACATGTTACTTTATGTTTAGTGGCATGGACAATTACCTTACATCGTACGGTGCAGACATGCAGCAGTCTTCCTGGCACTCCATGCAGTACCTTTTAATTTATATTATGCTGGGAAATTTTATATTATGAATAAGCTTCACTCGCTATTCAGGCTCTGCTACAGATCTGTTATGAACTGGTCGAGAAGCAGAGATCACAGAGCAGATCCTTCTCCTCTGAGAGCAGCTTGTTCAGCTCTTCTTTCTTATAAAAAAAGAGGTTAGTAATTATATATTAACTCCTGAGAGAATCCTTCTTCTTCTTCCATGACAACTTAGCTTCTTTATGTGTGTCTCAATCTGTTAAAGGCTTTTTGGATGTCCAAATATACTACATCAAATGAATCATCCTGTTCGTGTGGTTCTTGATGTCTTCAAAGAACTGCAATGCATCTAGGAAGTATGACAGCCCTCTATTAAAAAAAAATAAATAATATTTGTTCCTTCTGTATTACAAGATATTTATGGGTATATCTATTACTAAGATTCCAACCAGTCTGCCTGACATAGAAACCTAACTAATGGTCTATTAGTATCCTGCATTTCCTTGCTGCTGAGGCCTCTTAAATAAGTTTTGTCATCTCTGCAGCCTCCCATTTTTCTAGGCTGGGAGTCCTTCAAAGCCATTGAGGTGATAGATCACATACTTAGGATTTTGTATATTCATTCCTCTAGGACTGCAGGGTGAATGGCATCTGGGCTTAGAGATCTGCTACTGTTTTATTGACCTACTCTAATCCCTCGCCACTGGCACGTCAGTTGGAGATTTCAAACTTGCTTCACACATAAAAAGCTCTCCGAGCTTTTCCCTTATAAACACCAACTCAGATAATTAATTTAGCTCTTCTGGTAGAGCCTTGAACTCTCCTTTTACACCTCTGTCATGTATTAGTCACAAAGCTCTTGCTGCTTCTGTGTTTGCAAGACTTTCATGATTAATTGGGGTGCCTGCAGCAAGTTGTTCTTCAAAATGTTTTCTCTTTTATTATGTTTTTGCATTTAACATATAAACTTGTGTGCCTTTTGTATTTTCTTCACTTGGACATGACCTCTGCTTCTGAATAATGTCTTTCTACTTCTAAGAGCCTCCTTTAGCCTGACATTTACCAGTGCTAGACTTTTTTTGGTCCTGTTTGAAACTTGTAAAGAGGTGGTACAAATTCACTCGGAACCCCTAGTAAAATATTTTTAATAGTCTCCCAGCTGACTTCAGGTGCTTTACCCTTTTAGCAAATGATTTGCCTTGTACTAACTACTCCCAGTTTTATGTAGTTTCTTAAGTAATACTGGATTAGTTTTTCCTACAAGAATCTCGAATTTGATTATGTTATGATCACTAGCAATCATGGAGGCCCTTTGAAATAAACTTCGAACTGGCTCCTGTGGATTGCTTGGAAGCAGGCCAAGAAATGCTTCTCCTTCTGTCAGCCCCGTGCCTGGTTGCTCCATGACACAGTCATTTATACCATGTCAAAAATAAACAAGTCAATTAGCTTTTTGCCTCACAGCCCACTGTGTCACTTCTCTGGTTTGCACGGGAGTAACCAAAGTCTCCCATGATTATTGCCATGTGTTCATCCTCACGGCTTTTGTAATCAGCCTTAAAATATCCTGGGGAATTTTTAATCCAGGGGGATCCTGTGACTGATGAATCCACTTTTTCATTTGTCTATAAACTGATTCCAAACTTAATGTATTTCATTCTTCCATCAGTACAACCGCTTTGGGCGCGTTTGGGTGATGAGTAGACCGGTCCCACTGAATTTTTCTTCCTTCTTTCAAAATTTGGAGGTGATTTAGAAGTGACTTTTGTGCAGGTCTGGTTGTCTAATTTCATACATCAAGTTTAAATGAGTCTTTATATACTTAGACTTAGGTTTTCATGGTTTCCTCCCTGAATTTCATTGCCTTTATCCCATACCTTCTCGCGGTGTGCTTTGACAGAACGGTGTTCTAGAGGTCCTGAAATGTTGTAGGAATTGCATACCTTAGGGAGATCTTGTGAACCAGATGAGGGTCTGCAGCTGGTTTGAGAAGGGAAGAAGAACAGAGAGGTACTGCTTGGAAGGAAGAGGAGGAAGAAGTTTAGCATCTCCCCTCCCACCTTCTCTAGTCATCCACTGAAGATGAGGTGACTCCTGGGAAGGAGTCTGAGAAGAGAGAAGGGCTGCAAAAATTACAGCAAAAGAAGGGACTGGGAATGGTCTGTCCTGAAAAGAATTAACTTGATTAATGTTTTGAAGTTGTTTTCATCCCATCCCCTGAAGCAATAAGGGGCTCCAGGGACTGGTTTGTCTACATGTTTAGGGAGAAAATCTGGATGCCTCAGTGGGAGACAGCAGCTGCTGTGAGGATGAACCACTAATAACAACTTATTCCCAAAAACATCTTTTATTTTTTCTTCTTGATCAAATGGGGCAATTGTTTCTGACTCTATAAAACTTCTCAGATTTTTTAAGAAATTATTACTATATTTATAGCATATTTTATACTTATGGAGTATTTATTAATTGAAATGAGCATAATCCACCGGGGTATATCAGGTTCTGGTGGGCTACTGGGTTGCTTGCCAGCTTGACCTCCTGGCTTTCCTAACCAGTCACCTGACTGATGATAAGAAACCAAAGAACTCTGGAGAAGCCAGATCTTCTCTTTCCAGGGGTGAGCAGCTTCAACATTTTAATCATAGCTTCATCACAGAATCATTGAATACCAGCTTGGAGGGGACCTCAAGGACCTTACTTGGGAAAAGCACAGACTAGAAGAGATGGCCCAGCACCTTGTCCAGCTGAATCTTAGAAGTGTCCAATGTTGGGGACTCCACCACTTCCCTGCAGTGATTATTCCAGTGGGTGATTGTCCTTGTTGTGAAAAACTTTCTTCTTGTGTCCAGTCAGAATCTCCTCAGAAGCAACCTACCTCTTGTCCTTGTAAAAAGGGGGATCTCCATCTTCTTTGTAGCCACCCTTTAGGTGCTGGAACATGGTGATAGGTCTCTCCTATGCCTTCTTTTCCCAAGGCTGAACAAACCCAGTCATCTCAGCCTTTCATCATATAGCTTTTCCCAGTCCTTAGATCCTCTCTGTGCCCATCTCTGGATGCTCTCCAGCCTGCCCACAGCTTTTTTGTGTAGCAGGGATGAAAACTGAATACAGTATTCTATGTCTGAGCTGACAAGTGCTGAAAAGTGGGATAATAATTCTCTGTCTTTGCTCCTGATACCCTTGTTGATGCAACCCAGAATCCCGTTGGCTTTCTTAGCTGTAGCAGAATGCACTGGTCATTCATATCAAACTTGTCCACCAGGATCAACCTTTCCTCTGTTGGCTACTTCCTCACTGAAATGCGCTGATAAAAGAAAAACATTGACACAAAGAAGCAAAATTTGATTCCATTTTCTGTGCCTATTTTTCTGTTTTCCATTTCTTTGGGAGTCAGGTACATGTGACGTGGGAATGCATACAAAAAACCCATCTGCCCTAAGAGGCACGATCAGTTTGAATCAATGCTTCAGTCAGTGGCTGTGCAATAATTTGTCTGCTTTAGAAATAACCCCCTTAATTTCTTGTGATTGGAAAAGTTTGGGGAAGAAACTGATGTTTGCTCTTTTAGGTAGTTTACAACATTGTATTTATTTGACAACGCTGCGTTGCTCTTTCTTCAGTTAAATCAGATGCTTTCTCCATCTGTTGTGACTGGGCCTTCCATACGTGGAAAAAAAGACAAGGGAAATATGTATGTGAGTTTATATATATCTATAGTGGTAAAAAAAAGCCATCCCTGCCAACTTCTGTAGTTTTAGGAGTGGGCAGAATTCATGCGACCAAGCTTCAGCTGTGATTTGTCACTGAGCCTGATTGAACACAACTTGATTTTGTGTCCTATCTCCAAAATGTACCACTCTGATAGAAAGCTTGAATGGACTGAGAACTGATTGCAAAAAGTACATTTAATGCGCACAGGTTTTTGTCCTTTGATATATTTTTTTCTTTCCTATCTTTCCCTAATTCTGCCATTCTGTATTTTCCAGTGTTAATGATAAACTTGTTAAAGGGGTCACACTGTGGGGAGAAGAACATGTCCTGATATTTTGTAAATTGAGCTATTTCTACGAGCTGTGTAAATACATTAAAATGAAGTTGTAGGTGTTGGCTTTGCAGTGTCTTGGATCTATTTTTGCCTTTGATATTAGCTGAGATTTGAGAGGGTTAACAGATAATGGAAATAAATATGCGTTTGAAAGGTGCTTTCTGTTCTCATAGAGCTGTTTTGTTTGGTTGGTTTTGGTTGTCAGTACTTTTAAAATGAAACACATTGCTTTGGAGCACTTGGAGATATTAAAAGTGATGATCAGGCAGGAACAATTGTAGGTGTTAAAGGTGGTTTCAAAATTATAACCACAAGAATAGTGATTTCCTATTAAATTTTTTTCCATTTATCAAAATATGTTTTTAAAGGATTACTTGAATCTTTTTTTTCTGAGCACAGGTCTCTGTTCTCCCTTGTTTTCTGTTTCAGCACCATGCAAAAAGCAAGTTTTACATTTTCATGACATATGCTACTTCAGTATGAGTTGAATGGAGATCTTCCAATGGTCAGTTATAATTTATTTTATTTCTTCTGAAAGCTATGAAGAAGGTTAGCATAGGTGAACAGTATGAAAGATTACTTTTTTATTTTAATGCATTCCCCCCCCCTTCTGCTCCCCACTTTTTTCTTTTTTTTTTTCTTTTTCCCTGACTGCTGTCAACACTTTTTTTTTGGTTCTTTAAAAATGTGTTCGCTATTATAAGATAATCATGGAAAAATGTGCATGAATAATTCTTAGGAGAATATGTAAAACATGAAAACCAAGACACTTTTATTCTGCTGTGAATTGAAGGTACATTTGCCTTCAGTGATCATCCTCATTTCACTCATGAAATCTCCTACTGATATGAACACTTGCTATTACAAATCTGAGTTTAATTTTCTGGGTTCCCTCCATTTTCCTGCTGTTTGATGCAAAATATAAAATGAGCTCAGGAAGCACAGGAATGCCACCGAGGAGAATGAATTGGGTCAATATTTGGCTCTGTTATTGAAAACATTGGGTTACTTCAAGCGGTGAGTGATGGTGTGTGGGGTAAGGTGACTATTGGCACCTTTCTCTGGTAACACTCCCTTCCTGCACTTGATTTGTTGTTCTGGTTGAGAAGAGAAATAGTGAATTTCAGAGGGAAAAGCAGACTGCTTGGGTCTGAGAGACCATGTTAGCACGATGAAGAGCTCCAGTACCAGACTGGATCTAAGGTCCATCTGGCTCGATGCAGTCTCTATCAGTGAAGATAAGCAGGCACACTACGACCAGTAGGCACTGGGCAAATATCTTCAATATTACCTCTCCTCTCCCAAATCTAATCCCACCTTCTGTTTTCAGCTCAGGGACCTACTGCTCCTGTCATGGTCTGTTTGGTAGCTCTAGATGGATTTTTTGGGCACCTTCTTCACATAAACCCATGCAAACTTCTTGCATTTTCAATGCCCTTAGACAAGGACAGCCATGTCTGCTTGAAAAGCCATCTCCTTCTGTCTATTTTGAACTTAGTTCCTAATAGCTTCATTTGAGCTGCTTGTGGCTGTGGGGAGAATGGACCATTGATCTCTCTACGCCCTCCATGCTGTTTGTGACTTTGTAGACCTAGTCTCTAGGTGCTCTAAGTTCTCCCTCTTCCATGACAAAGAGGCTCTAGACTCCTAGCTCGTTCATCATATTGAAGCCCTTCTACACCCCTCTTCAGCCTCCCTGCACCTCTCTGAACCTTTTGCAATTTAAATGGTGTTCCCCTTCTCTCCAAAAGGACTCCATGCCATTGGAAAGCTAAGTGTTAACTGATGGTCGACACAACAGCACTGAAATGCTTTTGCTCTGTTCTCTCTCTTCCTTTTCTGATTATTCATGACATTTTCACTTTGATTTATGGAACTATCTATCATAACACCACGGTCTTGCTCCAGAAGGCTATTATTTCAGAAACCACCACTGTCTATAGCAGATCTTGGATTGTCTTTCCCCACACGCATCACTTTACAGTTATACACAATGAATTTCAGCTGCTGTTTTACTGCCCAGCCCTTCAGTCTCATCGGACCCTTCCTAATTCTCCACAGTCTGATCACGTTCCTCTTCTGCATAACTTCGTGTCATCAGCAGCCTTTACCTCACGCCTCATCCCTTTTTCTAACAATGTCTGTGCATATTAAATAGCTCATTTCTCAGCAGCAGTACCAGTAAAACTGAACCGGTGACCTCGTCCTATTGTGAGAACCAAGGACTTACTCATTCCCCATTTCCTATCTTTTAATTAATTTACTCATACAAGGACTGTCCTTATCCTATAGACACTTAGCTTCCTCTGTCACTCCTAGCTAAGAGACTGTAGAAGTCTTGGTCTGTAGTTTCCTTTTTGTGAACCTCCAGAGTGTCCATCTGTCGCTGGTGTCACTGATGCCCAGGGCAGATCACCACTGCAAGCTCTTTCCCCAGGCTTCCTCAGACCATGCCCAGGTTTCCTGTGAAATCCACCACCTTTCTTGGAAGACAAGCTCCCCTGCGGTCCTCTCCAGGGTCATGCACCCCTTTGTTTATTTGCCTGATGATTGAATCTTCCACTGCTACAACCTGCTTCTTCCTATCTGGTCTTTGATCTTCCCCTCACTTTAACTTCCTTTGAAGGAATCTGTCCTTGGACTTAAGAATGTAGCTTCCAGGAATTTTCTGTTTGCTGAAGCTTTGTTTTGAAGTGGGAGAGGAAGGCCTCTTCTGTTGCTTCCTCTAGAGACCCTTCCCAAGAGGCAGGTGCTGCTCCTGAGCACGCATCCAGAGCCGGCTGTGAGGGCCAATAGCGTCCAAAATGAGCCACGTTGTTTTGCACGAGAGGGATTAAGACCCATATAGAATATTTTTATAAAACCACCTTGTTATTTCCGAGGAAACCTACTTGCTTTCTTTTTATAAAAAGAACAAGAAACTTAAGAACTGGATCTTTTCTTTCCTTCCTTTTTTTTCACTAAATTCCCAAGGAGAACCTTGGCATTGCTTCATTGGGGCTGGCATGTTGCAAATAACTCTTGTTGAGCCTCAGCCAAGTTATATAGATGTGTTTTAGAGCAGTGAAGAACAAATTGTTTATTGAAATAGTACCTGGAAAAGCTTAATTTTATTTCTTTTCTTTTTTCTTTTTTTTTTTTTCCTATAGGGAATCCATCACTTTTATGTTTGTGTCAAATGGATATGTATTACTGAGGCAAACATGAAAGCCTAAGAGATGCCAGAAAATAGCTAGTGGCTGCACACTACCGGCTCTGAACTGCTGCTGATATGCAGCAGAGATGATTTACAACTTAGTTTGGATCTCTGGTGTGATATTTCTATGAAATGGGAACTAGAAGTCAAGTAAGAAAATTGAGGAAATGTCTTTAGTGGGATGATTAAAGCCTGCTCTAGTGGAAGATGTCCCTGCTCACTGAAGGGGGGTCGGACTAGATGACATTTAAAGATCACGTCCAACCCAAACCAGTCTATGATTAAATTATTCAGTAGATGACTGTTAGATTTGCAGTGGAATATCTCCGAGATGATAAATCTGTGAATGCTCTCTTGATGTCCTGCAGGGGAGGTGGGGAAGAGGGAGGAGGGCAGGCAGTTTAAAATGAAGCACGTGGACATGCTTCGCTGTCAGCAAAGATACCCTGAGAGTTAAATATCTGTGATGGAATTAAACTGTTGCTGGCTTAACAGTAAGCAACTCTGCTTTTGATATGAAGGCTGAAATAAAATCAAACTCATACCCAGGTGGAGCTCTGAGCACTGAGGCCTCCAAGACCTCATCCTGACTATGCTGATGACTGGCTGTGACTCTTGATGCCCTTCATGACTACTACTAGCTTCCTACTTTACTTTTTTTTTCCAGAGTCCTTTGGAGCCCTGGAGTCATGCAGCCTGGCAAATTTAGGGGTTTCTGTGGTTTTCTGGTTTTTTTTGTTACTGTTTTTGGTGCTATCTTTGTGCAGGGTCTGGTTGAAGCTCCTACGCATCTCTGCTGTGCATTATACAGGTGGGCAGCAGCAGGGAAGGCCTTGAGATTTTTCCCTTCTAAGAAAAAAGGAAAACCAAACCAAAACAAAAAAGCAAGGGGAAGAAGCTGCTGGCTGGGTGCCACCCTGAATGGCCTCGTTGTTCTCCAGCTCTCTGGACCTAATTAAGTGCCTCCATTTCTATGGCGATGGCAAAGTCTAATGGCAGCACAGAGAAGATGGCTAACACATGGGGCAGGCCTGTGATGTGGCTTTCTGGAATGAGAGATTGCAGCGGCGGGAGGAGGAGAGAAAGGATGAGAAAGGAGTACAGGGAGCAGAGGGAAGGAGAGAAGGAGGTCTCTCTGCAGAGACAGAAGCGGCAGACGCAGGAAGGAGGTTTGTTTCCTCCCAGGAACACTGGGAAGAGCCGGGGTGAGTTTGATTTCAAAGTCCATCCACACAGCTACGGCATTTGTTTCCAATTCAGCAGGAATGAGCGTATGGTTTGAACAATTCTTTCGAGGTTCCTGGCGGGGGGAATATAACTCATCTCAGCTGGCTGTTTGAGGAGATCAAATGACACAAGAATTTTCCCTCAAAGCCTAGGGTATCCTTCTGGCAGCCAGAGACCCAGCACATCTTCACAGATTTGCTATTCCCTCTAATGTGAACCAAGAGCTGCGTGCTGTGTCGAAAACTGCTTGCTTACAAAACAATCTCATTATTGCCAGATGTTGGCTCCCTGCCTGCTTTTACATAATTCAGGCTTTTTCTTTCCTCAAGATGTTACAATTTAAAGGTGCTTTAGAAGTTTTATTTTAAAAGCCTTGATAATACCTTTTTCCTCCTTTTTTTTTTTTCTTTTTCTTCTCCTCCAGCACATGCTACAATCCAGTATAGGTGGTATATGTTCCTGTGTACAACCAAGGACAGCCAAGCTCCTCCTCAGCTCTGTCTCTGGGTTGATTCACATATAAATAAAAATATCCACAGGGCCCTGCTCTCTGCATCCTGGTGACTCACACGCACCCAATACAACATGCATCTTTATTTCAAATGCTGTCCTAAATAAGGAATATAGCTATTATTTTTGTTATTATTATGTTTTTCTTTTTTTTTCAATTAGAAACTTTGGGAAATGTATTATTTTAAGTGTCCAAGGACTGCTAACAGAGGCTTAAGCCTGGCAAGTGATAGACCTCTCTAAGCAAACTTCTCCACGTGTCTCTGCTTTGCTCATAGACTTCACCCTGCATCCGCAGATCAAATCACTGTCAAGAAGTGTCATAATAAGCCTGTGACATATTCCTTGGGGAACTTGCACTGGGTTCCCCAAAGCACAAATGGATAAATGTTATTTTTACAGGATTTATCCTAGCTTGTTACTAGAAATGAGGTGCTTCAGCTCTTCCTCTGAGCTTTTTGCTTCACTTGCCTCAGAGACAGGAGTTGCCTGTCTTCCCCAGTTGCAGTCTGGCCACCTAAAATGTGTGGATAGAGGTGAGGCTGATTCTCAATGCTCTCTTTATGTGAAAAAGAGGACAACTTCAAGTGCCACCTCATCCCATTTGAAGGGAGGCAGGCCAAAAAGTAATGCCTTCTCCAGAGGTCTCTGTACGATGCTGTAGAAGGAGCTAAGACAGGTCATGTACAGATGGATTCTCAGCAGCCCATGCCATGCGTGTGCTTGACACAGTTGTTTGTGCCTAGCTAGTGACTTCAGTCATCCCTAGGTTATAATTTCTTTTATTATACAGTATACTTCTTGTACTTTCTATTCTCTAGCCAGGAAATTTGACAGTGCTTAGAAAGTTGTAACAACTTAAAGAAAATCATGTGAAAACCAACATTGTACTGAGATTGCCCTCTAGTTCTACTAGATCAGGGTGATACAAGATTGAAAAGGGTACCTTGCAGCCTTTCAGGACTTCATGGGGCCTGTCAGAAAGATGGGGACAATCTTTTGAGCAGGGCCTGTTGGGACAGGACAAGGGGAGATGTTTTTAAACTAAAGAGGGGAGACTTAGAATAGAGAGAAGGAAGACGTTTTTTAGATGAAAGTGGCAAGACCCTGTCCCAGGTTGCCCAGAGAGGTGGTGGCTGCCCCATCCCTGTCCCCGTTGCAGGGGAGGTGGCCGGGGCTCTGAGCACCCTGCTCTGGTTGCAGATGGCCCTACTCCCTGCAGGGGGTTGGACTGAATGACCTTGAAAGGTCTCTTCCCACCCACACCATTCTGTGATTCTAAGATTCTATAACTGTAAGCCTGTTATTTCACTTTGTCTTTGGAGAAGAAATATTACAAATCACAGGATAATCCTACCAGAAGTAGACTGGTGATGAAATATTCTCCCCCGTTACCCTTCATATTTGGCATTTTGAGTAAACCATTCTCACTGGGAAATCAGTTCCAGTGTATTTTACCATGCAAGTTCACAATTGTCCATTGACATCTAAAACAGTTTAAAAAAACCCCAACAAAACTCCTCTTGCCTGCTTAGAATAAACACCATTGTAAGTAATAGAATAAACAAATGATGGCAATAGTTGTAGGAAAAAATAAGTGATAATAAGAAGTTATTGTCAGTTGGCAACCAAGAGCTATTTTATATTTTACCTCTTTACTGTATTTATTTTTTCTTTGATTTTACTTAATAGCTAGGACTTATTTAACAAAGCACAGGCCTGAAAACATCATGGGGATTAGAGAAATATGAGTGTCTTGGACAAATAGAATAAAGCTTTCCCCCTTTTGGTGGGCAAGTTGCTGAAATGTATAGAAAAATCTACTTTTTTTTATCCTCCCCCCTTATTTTTCCCCTTCTCATGAGCTAAAAGAATTTGTTTACTCAAAATGGAACTTTTTTTCTGTGCTGTCTTATTGCTCTGCCCATTCTCAGGGTCTTTGAAAGCCACAGTTTGTGACTAGCAGCAAGGACTACGCACTTCATTCACCTCTGAGCGCTTCTCCTTTCCGTATGTGAAAGCAAAAGTTGGAGTTTTATCTGTAACATAAGAGCTTAAAATGTTTCTTCTGCTCCTGAGTCTGAATTCTTTGGCCAATAATTAATTATGAGCTGTGCTGGGACTTGTTTGATCAGATGTTGCCCTTTATTTGCCAGTTGGGGTAAAGACTTGCTGTGTTACGCTTCCCGGAGGAGCAAGCTGGTAATCAGATCTGGTTGAAATTAGGCATTTTTATCTTCTTAGATACATCAGTATTTAGAAATCCATTTTGGTTTGACTTCAAATGAAAACACGTTGTTTTAAGATTTCACGCAGAACAAATGGCTTCAGAAAATTAGGGTGTAGAAATGGAGCCATCGTTTGTTTGGACACGCAGGCATTTCAAAACAGATTAAAGGCAGTGTTTTGAGAGTTCCTTTCTATATTTTTTTCCATTATAAAGGGAAACTTTGTCCAAGATGTCATAACATAGTGTATGAATAATATTAAAAAAAAAACCCAAAACTCTCCCAAAACAAAATTCCCTTAAAATCAGAAAATTTTCCGACATAAGCAAGTCATACTGTTGTTCTTCTACAAGTGTTCTCCCTGGAATCAGCACGTTTTTCCAAGTGCCTCACTTCAAAAGTGAACATTTTAAGAACATTTGGGTGAATGCAGCTGGCGAGAGCTTGTTTTCTGGGACAGATACCACTTAAAAACACAAGAGGCAAACACAGCCTTGTTGACCAACTGCTCTCTTCTACTGAAGGGCTGTTGAGTGAAACATTTTATCTTTTTCTTTCCCTAAACATTGTCAATTTTCAGCAGAAACGTGTTGCAGCAGGAATTTGTTTGGCTGTTGCACTGAAAACATAAGAACGGTGAAATGAAGTCTGCCAATCTTAGGGTTTAATTTATTTATTTTTTTAACCTTTGGGTTCCCCAAATGTAGCTGTGCATACTGGTTGTGTGGGAGTGTGCATATGCCCATGGGTAGATGGAGCAGTCTGTAAATCCACCATGGAGTGTGCATTTCCCACCAGATGGTGCTAATGGAAGAACCTCAGCCATGCTGGTAGCTCCGTGTGTCCATAGGTAATTGAGAAAAGGGATACAAGATGGGCTGGGGACTATCTAGCTTTGAACTTTACATATGTCACTTCTAGAGCGTGATATTAAAATTTAGTCCATGCATTACTGCTGGAGGACACAGATGCAATATTCTCATGTAAATGATGGGCATAGGATATCCTCTGATAGGGAAACTGTGCAGAAAAAAAACAGCTCTTATTTTCATAGAATCACAGAAGGGTTTGGGTTGGAAGGGAGCTTTAAAGGTTATTCAGTCCAACACCTGCTCAGTGCAGGGACATCTGCAGCTAGAGCTGGGTGCTAGGAGCCCTGGCCACCTCACCTGCAATGGGGACAGGGATGGGGCAGCCAGCACCTCTCTGGGCAACCTGGGACAGGCTCTCACCACCCTCAGTGTAAGAAAATTTCTTCCTTCTCTACAGTCTACATCTCTCTTAGTTTAAAAGCATCACCCTTTGTCCTGTCCCAACAGGCCCTGATAAAAAGATTGTCTCCATCTTTCTTACAGTACTGAAAGGTCACCAGAAGGTCTCCCCAGAGCCATCTTCTCTGCAGGCTGAACCCCCCCAGCTCTCCCAGCCTGGCTCCCAGCAGAGGG
>JANHFX010003010.1:0-24742 GCA_027560015.1 Chloroceryle amazona
AAGGGGGGGGTGGGGCAGGAGGGGAGTAGTTGTCTTAAATATATTTGTATCCAGAATATTGTCTATTCATTATTCCACGTCTCATTATTTATGTGGATTATATATAACAATTAACATCCTTTTTTTAATAATAAAAAAAATAATCTTGATACTTGAATTGAGAAGGGAATTGTTAAATTATATGCTTACTATAAATGCATGTGATTGTTTGAAATAATCATGTTTATAGCAACAAAAACCTTTTAATGAGGCATGATGAACTGGGACATCCGCTTCAATGGAGGAAAATAAAGTGAAACACTTTTCCTCCAAATAGAATACATGATCTGTTGTTTCAGTGGGACAATCATCATGTACAAGCCACTGTATTGGAATGTTTTTCAGCCTTAATTGCCCTGTCAGTTACAATTAGAGGTGTTAATGTAACTGTGAAATGCTACAAATTACTTGTGGCTTTTGCTCCTTGTGAATTCTCAGACTGTCTTGCACAAAAAAAAAATGCCAGAATGACTGAGATCTCTTGCTGAGTCTGTTATTAAGGTTTGGTTGTCATACTCCCTGGGTACAGTTATTCACTCATTGTGGATTTGGTATCATGGGTGTAAAAATGCCTGCAGCAGAATAGTTTAATCCTTTAAAGTAAGGGGGGAAATCTTCATGTATTAGGCATTTTTCCTGAAATGGCTACAGGTATAATAGGGTTTTGTAGAGCTGTACTGGTTAAAAAATTACTGGTTTTACTGAAGTTGTTATTATCATGAAAACCTAAGATTTTTCACAATTGTATGTGTGCTTACTGATCTATAGGTATTTGCCATTGTGTTTTCTGTCATAATAAAGGTGTTGACATTTTTGTGAAATCCTACCACTGTTATCATCTAGAACAAAGGGATGTTCTTACCAGAACAGCAGAGAAATCTTTGACTGTTGGAGGAAACATGAAACTGAAAGTGGAGCACTGAGGATAGTGATTTGCTAGTCCTTTCATTTCAGTAAGTGGTATCAAAAGGTTACCCGGTCCAACACTAATAAATAAGTAAAGGAGACAAATCAAATGAATGAATGAACACTATGATGCTATAGTCTGTGATAGACTGAGAAAAAGATGAAATGTAGGAGATTCATAGAAGGGTGGCCAAATGCTTCTGGCTGTGTGGTAGGCTAGATTTGATTTTCTTTAGCTACTGAAAAACAACTGAGTGCAGACATTCAATGGACTGACTTCATCTTGCTTTTGAAACAACTGCTGTGCATTTCTTCAGTCTTAGAGATTGAACTGGATTTTGAAAGGCTTCAGAGCTGGAAAAAGACTCAGACTGTGGTGCTTTTATCCTATTGCCCAAAATTTTTGAACACTGAGTAAATTGTACACAGTGAGGGGCCCTTCAGTATAATCACCAAGTGATGCAAGACTAAGTAAAGTGGCAGTTAACTTGTTTGTTCAGTTTTGAAGTATATACACTGCTTAGGGAAACAATTTCAAATACCAGTCAACATTTTTATTAATTGTTTCATTGGATTAAGAACCTGATCTAGTGCAAAGTGCCCTGCCCATGGCAGGGGGGTTGTAACTATATGATCTTTAAGGTCCCTTATGAACCAAACCACTCTATGATTCTGTGATTACTGAAACCCTTATTTTTTAAGGCAACTTTTAAAACTAGATTAATCCAGATGAAATAGTTTTTCCTGAATATCTTTTTGCTTTTTTACCTGTGCAACACAAGTATCCTGCTGAAATAAATTTAAGTTTAATGACTGTAAATACCAAGTATTAAGATCTTTTCTTTCTGCCTATGCTTACAAGGGAAGATGTAAAGATTTGAAAATATTTTGAAAACAGAAAAAAAAAAAAAGGTATTACTAGTCTTCAAAGATGTGCATGGTTTTCAAAGAGGCTTATTGATTTATTTATTTACTTATTGTAAATTTTGAAGGCAAGCACGTTAGGGAAGTTTTTATCTTATATCACTTTTCCTATCCAAACAAATGAGTGATTGCTAAAATTACATAATTGTTAAGAGTTGTAAAGACAAAACTGTTTACAACAATTATCTAAGCCATGAAAATTAATAATACTTTAATAAAATTAATAACTACTAAGACTTTATATTTTGCATAATGACAAGTATACATTCTTTTAGAGAGAGAGTTGCACTGAGTTATGTATCTGTGTTCTTTGTTTACCTGCTGACACATCTCAGGTAGAAAAGAAAATTCTTTAAACAGAAAAAAAAATATGGTATCACTGTTATGTTTCATGTTATGAAATCTAACATGTTATGAAATCTAGCATGATACTTACAACAAAAACATTAGATGGATATGTCATTCACATATATGTGTGTTTGAGTGTGTGTCTGTCAACTCAGCATGTTACTGAAGACCAAGCAGCAAATTTGCCTGACCTGCAATATGGAGGAATTAAAATTGCCTAACATTGTAACTTTTTCTATCATAACAATTTGATATTCAATATTTCTTAGCTATGGAAAATGTTTTGAGGGCTAGACTGTTACACTAACAGTATCACCATAAATATACTTCATAAAGTATTTTTCTTGCTGAAGGGAAATGTTTCACAAACTGGTATCTCTGCATGCATGGCCTATGGGAGAAAAAGAAAGCAGAACCTTTTTCTGTTCTAAAATGTCATGTAGATGAAGCTTTCATGTTTGCTACTCTAGGACATTATATCTAGGATATTCCCTAGCACTGGACACTTTTAAGATTCATCAGGACAAAGTTCTGATCCACCTTTTCTAGACCATGCTTTTGCCAAGAGAAGCTGGACCGCATGATCCTTGATTCCCTTCCAACCTGCTACCCTGTGATTCTATGACTTCTAGCCTAGACAGAGAAGTGGACTTACAGTCTAAAATAGCTACATTTTAATACTGCCACAAGATGGTTGCTTACGTGCTTAAATTCTTGATCTGCAAACACTGGGAAAAATGAAGCATGTTTTTAACTTGACTTGTGCTTTATGCATGTGACTTTGGGCTTTTTCCTAGGCTAATCTTCTTAATCTTCCTAAATATCAAATAGACCTGGACAGACTCCGTAGGAAGGTGATTGGAAAGCCCTGAGCTAAGCTTCTTCTCTAAGCAGCTCTTTTGAAGAAGCACCTACTTTTCTCCCATGATAACATAGGAAGCCTTGCCCATATTCCTCCAATTCATCTCTCTTGCAGGATTCCTTTCCCTTGACTTTGTCATCTGCTTAACTCAGACCATGAAAAGGCATTTTGGAAGGTAAATGTAGTTAGGGGAATACTGCTGAAATCAAAGGAACTGTTTATGTGTGTAACCACAGACACAAAAAGTACTTGCAAAGCTGGAGTGTTAGATAATGAAGTCTTTGAGGAAGCAGCTCTCTGTTTGGTGGAGTTATTTGTTAAATAAATAGTAACATGCAGGCTCTACTTCTGCAATCAATAAGTGTAGTATTTCTTTTCATGTTTGTGTTTGGATAAAAAAAGTATTTATGCTGAAGCTCTTGCAAACATTGACTGAAATTTTAAAAGGCATACAGTCACTCAAATATTTCACATGTGCTTTTCAGCAGAGGATGACAGTTTTACTTTTGTGTAAAGGGTCTTATGATAAACAGAGACAGAACCATGCTACTGTATTTCATAGATACAGCTGAATTTATAAGAATTTTCAACTATATTGTCACATCAATGTGCATATACATAAAGATATTATTTCTGTTTATGTAACAGTACTGTTTCACAAAATGAACAGTTACACTTGACCTGTTTCTGAGCTCTAGAACACAAGGTAATTAACTGTAGCTATTGCTTCCCTTCTTGGCTGTAGATGTCTATAAGAAAGCTATAAAAAGACCTATTCAAGGGAAAGAAAGAAGGTCAGGCACTGAATCAGCTGGAATTGCTGTCAAACTGAAAAATCTTTTCTATAAAATAAGATTTTTTTTTCTCTTATAATGTATTATTATTATTATTATATGATTAGTCATTTGGCGTTTTTTCTCTTTTGAATGTGTAATTCAGATATTTACCTGCTGACAAAAAGAGCGGGTTAAGCTGTGGTAGACCAATGGCACCCTGAACCAGGATGAAAGATACAGAATCAGTGTGACTCTGATAAAAGCTCTGATGCTATATAAAAGGCTGTATTTAGTAATATTAATTATAATGTTTATCTATTTAATAATTAATAGTAAAAAAACATTAACCAACAGTTAACAACTGTTAGTCACAGTGCTAATCAAATACTTAATATGTAATGGGAAAGACTGTAGTCCTGCTTATAACAGTCTGAGATGTCCTTCCTTTAATCCTGTCTCACCACTCTCTTCAGATGGGAATTTCATAGCTGATGTTTTCTTACATTAGTTTTCAGTTGCTACATTCTTCACACATAGTGTCATCTCTCCAATCAGCCTTTATCTGATATAGCTTCTTTTAGCCACTTCTGTAGTTTGTCAGTGAGTATGTTACAGGAGACAGTGTTATAAGCTTTTCTAAAGTAGGGATGATCAGAATCCACTACTTTCCCCTCATCCACGAAGCCAGTCATTTGTTTGTGTTGTATATTAAATATACAATCCAGGACTCTGAAACCATTAATTTCTCAGAAGCTGTTTAATTACAATGCACATTAGTTTCACAAGAAGATGAATTATTTTTCATCATATTGATGTGCTTGTCATATGTAAAATCAATATTTGAATTTTGTTCAAAAAGCATAACCTATGTATTTTGTAAGTTGTAAAGGAGACTCGGAAGTAATTAAAGTGATAAAGAATCCACAAGCTAAGAGTTTTTTCCTTAGGAAGATCAATCTCTGTCTCTTTCTGTTAAAATCCTGTCCTCTTTGCTGTTGCTGTCACAGAAAGCAACATGAGTTTTTCCCAGCACCTTTACTAGTAGATGATATCCATAAGATTGATTTGACTTTTGGAATTACTGTTGGTGGTAAAAATATTAAAAGATGATGCATCTTCAAAAGGAGATGAAATAAAAAGAAAAAAATGATGGCATTTAAATGTCGGTCTCCTTGGGAAAGAAATGCTGAAAATACTGACTCATGTGAAGATGCAATTAAACTCTAAGCATTTGGTACATGGTTGCAAAGAGTGAAGTTCACAGAGTACTAAATTATTACCTGAAAAATTCCTGACAGTGGGAAATTATGCCCAAATCACATACTTGAGAACATTAATATGGAAGTTGGTGATTTGTCAACCTGTGAGCCTCAGCTTTTATTTAAAACATTCTGACTGAGATATTAAAATGTGCTCAAAAGATTCCTAAAAAAGTATTTGTTTGTTTGAAATCTTTAGATTTTGAAATTTTCAAGCTCCTTTGTTAGTTCCCTATTTTTAATGGATTTAAGATAGTTTTGTGCTGAATTGTAGTACATTGACTTTTTCATTGTGATATTTATTTTTTCAGTTCTAAGTTTGTCTCCCCTCTAGAAGGAAATATCAACCAGTAATTACTAAAGCCAGACAAGCAAACATTAAGTCATAAAATCCAGTTCTCATTCAACTTATTTTCCTTATTTTATGCCCATTCCTCTTACCCACTGAATCTTTCCATCTACCTAAAGAAAAAGAAGTTTCAGTATGTACTAATATTTCCTGACCATTTTCCAAAAAATGCTAATTATTATATCAAATAATAAAGTGCAGACAAGAAAAAAATAAAATAAAATACCTGCAAATTATCAATGTCTACAATTTATTTGTATTCAAGTGTATATGAACAATGGGAATGTGTACAAAACTGTTGTCAAACAGTTTCCTGTTGATAGCTGAAATACCTGAGGATATAAATTTAATTATTTCTACATAAAAGTAATTATTTATGCATTTATACCTGTACTTCAATTATTTATGTATTATTTGTGACTAAGCTTGTAACTGTCAAACATGCAAAACAGGGACCTGTACTGGGTTCTGTAAATGATTTGATTTACTATGGTTTTAATCCATCAGTTGAAGAAACAGGTTAATAAAAATGCCTCCCAGATTCTCTTGTAAGTATCAGCTGTTTCCTACCTCTCTGACATTACCATAACATTCCAATGCAACTACTGATGTTGTACAGCAGTCACATGTTTATGTCAATTACAATAGATTGGGCTTGAGTTAATGAATATTTTTGGACATGGCATCACATCAGTTTATGTAAATTATGTTTACACCTTCAACCTTTAATTACCCTTACAAAAACCTCCATAACTCTCCTGAATCTCTTACCAGACATTGTTTGTTTTGACAAAGTTTGGTACAGAACAGATTGTTACAAATGGACTGATCAGAACCACAGGAACATAAAGCATATATAAGGTCCAGCACCACTGGTTGGCTGCCAAATTCCTTGGAGTAGCGTGATGTGTAGAAAGCAATGTTGTGGCCTGATGAAAACCCAGGCCAGATAAAGCAGTCCAGTGCCTGAGGATCTAACTGACTGCCCAGCTGTGGTCAAGCTTAGATTGTCCTTGGATGGAAATGTGCTGTGAAAAAAAGGCACTGTTGGAGTTAGAGCAGAAGACAGGTTGTATGGAAAAATTTCAGAGTGAGAGTTAGAGCAAGGACAGAACTGGGAACTATTGTCATCTTGTAACTTGCAGGAAAAAGAGCACATATGTAGATTTTCACTACTGTTCAGGTAGGGTACAAAAGAAGAAATATATCTTGTGATAATTTTTTAAAAAGACAAATGAACCCATTGTATGGAATGGGAAAAGAAAGAGGAAGGAAATTAATTTGAAAAAGGCCCAAAAGATCAGCTTAGTTCTCTAAATATGGCATCCTTTCATGTCTTTAATTAGCCTGCCACACTTGAAACAAGGTGTCATATCCATATTGCTAAAGCTACAGGAAGCTCAGAAATAAGTCAACTTGTCAACATCTCATGGAGTTACACATACATACACTATGTATCATTGTTTCCCAGGGAGTATCAGAGAAAACAGAAATGTAGAAAATGTGAAGGCCATTGAGCAAATTTCACAACCAGTCAGCAATGCCTACAATGTACAGCCAGCCAAATGCTTACACTTTTTCTTAAATATTCATATGGGATAATATTTCATAATGTCTATTTTATTTCTTCCTGTACTTAGACAGAGATTCCTAAAACATAGGAACAAATATCCCAGTATATATTTAAGTAATCATTTGGTACATTAACTCTTTTTTATTAGCCAAGTTACTGAAAGCAGAGTTATGCATTACCTTGAAAAATGAGAGAGTTTGTTTCCTTATGACTGTGGTCCTATCAGTTTTTATCTTTCAGAAGAAGCCTTTTGACACTCATCTCAGCATTTTAAGTGCATATCTGCTTTTCTTGGTGGCATCCACTTTTGCTGTAGACCTTAATGAATCATTGGAGATGACCATTCAATCAGCTTTTAAGAATATATACAGTTAGAAGTTTTAAAGAACATAAATAGTTAGTGATTCTGACTATTTTATCTAAGTATAGCAAGACACATTCCATACAGTAATTTAAAATGTGATGAGTTAATATAATTCTTCTATGGATTTGCAGAGATGGGTTCTTTCAAAAGGTGCAGAATGCTAATTCTTTCTGCAGCATGTTCTATTTTTGTGTGTCTCTCTTTTCTGAGTGTTTTTTCCTAAGCATAAATTTTTGAGTTTTATAAAAATCATCACTTTTTCCCTTGTATTATTTTTCTGCTTGTAACCTAAAAGGTACCACCACGTGACTGTTAATGCTTGTAATACACCATACATGTGTATATGATGAGGGAAATGGGGGTGCTGAACACATGATGCAAAGCTGTCCCAGTGAAACTGGGGCTGACTTAGATGAGTTTGTTCTGATCTGAAGTAATCTTTGATCACAGAAGGGAAAAGGAAAGGATGGTTTCCAAATAAAAAAAAAATAATGTAATGATTTGGTGACTCATTTATGTTCATTTTCATACATTGTCCTGTAATGTTTCTCCTGTATCTGAACTAACATGCTAATTGTGCCTTAAGCTACACTGTTGAATTCTCAAGTGTGAAATCTCAGAGAGTCCACCTTTCTCCTCCTCTCCTCTCCTCTCCTCTCCTCTCCTCTCCTCTCCTCTCATAATAAAGTCCTAAGAGAACAGGGAGGGGGTACTCAGAACCAGTCTGTGCTTTGAGTAACATTACCTCCAAATTGCCTTTATTAGTAACACAGTAGAGTCATGCATTTTAAGACTGTTTACCATTGATCAGGATTTTTATTGTATGTTTTCAAGCAATTCTGTGTATTTATGTTGCACCTGTCATTCTGATATCCAAATACCAAACAATATTGACTACCGCTAGGTCAAAGTATAAGTAGCATTTTCATCTTTTCATCTTCCATGAGATAAAGGGAACGGTTGTATTTGCAGTTTGCTTAGTTGCAGTTTTAAAACACATTTAAAAACTGCAGCATTTCTCATAGGGATAAAAGCTAGCTTGAGGTTGTCTAAGGATGTACAGTTAGACCATTCTCAAATGATATTTTATGGATAAAGATGTGATGCAGTAGACATTTCAATGACCATTGAGATTTCTAGGTCCTTGCTATGCCCAGGAAGAGAGCTTAGTAGTTTACTGAGAAAAGTTGCATTTTCCTGTGATATCCTTTAAAGTCTGGGTGTTTTATAGAAGCATGACAGGTAAATCTATTCAGTGAGATTTTGATGTTAGCATCCAAGAAAGGAAGAAACAATAGGTACTGTGAGTGAGATTAATGGAAAATTTGTCATAGGAATGCCTTAAAATTGAGTAGCTTCCTGTTTTCTTTCAGTTAATTCATTATTTATAAAGAAAAATGAAAAAGAACTTATGCAAAAAGGAAAAAGGGTTTTTTAAAAAACAAGCAAAGAATCCTTTAGTAGTGCATATGTTAGTACTAACTCAGCTTTTTAACTTGTCCCAGTTTATGAAATCAGGTGATTAAAACTAAAGGAACTTGTCATACCTCTAGGTGCATACCTATTTATTACTGTCTGATGGAAGTTATAAACTGTCATTCCAAGGAGTGGGTTTTTCAGAGTTGATTGTATTGCATTTAACTAAAGGCTTAAAACTGTATTATCTGAGTTTTGTCAAGCAGAATGTTTGGACAATTTGCTTTGTGGGTTTTATACCTTTTGAAGCAATATAGGAGATAGATAACAGCTTGATATATCTTGTCCTCATGTATTGTTTTCGCCCTTGCTGCTTGGCAAAGCTTGTTTTCTTGTTTCTCTCAGTGTTATGCACCCTTCTGAGACAATATAGAAACTATTCATTGTCCTGTGGTTTCCTGAGTTACAGTATTATTGATGGTATGACATATGATAGTATGATAATATGAAAGGATTTGGATCTTGCATGGTTCTTATAATTAGAGTATAATTTACATGTGCATATCCCCAGAGACTTCCGTGGGAAAAGACCTCTAATCCACATGTCATGTTGAATCGTGACACTCTCAGGATCATTCCTAAAATTGCTACTCCTTAGCTGTGAATATGGTTTAATTCTGAGTTGAAGGGCGCTACCCATATGCAAGGTTTTAATGAAATTAAACTGTTTAATGTAAAAACATTGTTAATGCATGATGAGATTAGTCAGCATGTTATGTATTTCATAAAATAGTATTTGGGACCTACCTTTGATGTAATTGAATGTTATTTCCTACTAACATCTGCACTGATATGTTTTGTAGTGAAAGTCTCTTCCCACAAGTTCATTAATAACGTGCTCACATGCACATCTGTATGGAAATATAACAGTAATAGTTAATATTTTAGGAGGAGTTAAAAATAAATGTATTGACACTTAGATTGAGGTTGTGGGGTTTAATTTGAAAGGAGCATGATGGAAAAAAAAATTATGATCAGTTGTGCTAAGTCATAAATAATACACTGAGAAAGAGGATACTGTTTGGTAGGACTCCTGTGCAGACTGTAGGCTGATTAAATATTACTGTCTTCTTTTGAATGAGCTGAACCAAACTTGATTGAGTGTATTGACTAGAGATCTGGTTCATCTGAGTGAAAAATATAGGTACCACATACTAGTTGAGATGTCAAGCGTATCTGAAATACTTCATGGGACTGTCAAGTATAGAATCATGCAAATATTGTTTGGAAAGGACCTCTAAGGATTGCCTAGTGCAAGTGCTCGGCCCTTGTTTATACAAACCTATGAGAGTCCCAGGCCTTTTTGGACTAGTAACTGAAAGACATACATGATATCATCAAATGGCACTAGATGCCTCTATTTAACCTTCTGAACTGAACTGATTTTTGTTGATTGTAGTAGGAGTGAGTGTCTGCAGTCTAGAACTGAATTCCTTTCCCACTGTTTGAACTTGGCAGTGTTGGAAGCAGAAGAGGAAATTAGGATTATAAACAGGCTACAGCTGGTAGGAGAATGAGAAAAACAAAAACTCAAAGTGAATTTTGAGAAATCTTAATACTTCTTGTATTAAGAACGATGCTCTAAGCAAAATGGTTAAAAAGTTATTTGGGAATAATTGTGGTTTCATGGGCACCTAAAAAGATAAATTGATGACAGAATCTTTCTGCAAAACAGAACACTAATCAAGACAACATACTAGTATTTATTATTTTCTGTTAGACTGGGTTTTTATTTTCTTTCCAGCTATTCATCCTCTCTCTTAGGATGGAATATATTGTTTGAATATTAAGTGATATCTATGATTTGCTTGCAAAATAAATGTACTAAATAATTTTTGCCTCAAAGACTGTCAAATTAAAAACTACATAAAAATGCACTGGGCAAAGTGTTGGAGATGCGCTGCTATAATTACTTTAGATATTTCCTGGTTCAGATTCTGTTATATTTGAGATCTCTCTGAAAATTGCTTTGTATTTAGATTATTTGCCTTTCTGGTTTACAACTGCCAGTCAGTTTTATGCTAACATTTTTAGAATTTCTTTCCTGATCATATTAGCATCTGGATTAATTTTCTTACTTTTTCAACTGTACATCCCAAACTGTATACTAGGTTTTTTTGTTGATTATATCACATTGCAAAAAACACTCAAGAATTAAAGTATTTTGTGCTTGTGAAAAATCTAGTTAGATATTATTTGATGGTTTCCAACAGTTCTGTTGTGGTGGTATACTTGGTGTATTTACATCTGTGGCGCAGCAGAAAATGTAACATTTTGCTTGTTACTAAAGCAGCAGCTACAATTTTCATTAGAAACATTTATAGCATTTGCCAAAAACTTTAAATATGTGGCATCTAGAATATTTTCTCTCTTTAGGATGTTATGAATAAATTGATCAGGACCCAAGATGCAATCAGGAGAATTCTAGATGATAGAGTTATATCTAGCTATAACATCTTTGAGCTATAACACATATTTAGAAGCAGCTTTGGGCTTATATGTCCCCTGAGCTGAAATCAGACAGAAATGTTAGGGACAAACTGTTCATATGTGTGCTCCCTATTCTTACTCTTTCCTAGTCATCTTTTGAAGGCCATTGTTGGACACAAAATACCGGGCTATGACTTTAACCAAATGGCTGTTCTTATACTCTTACATTATTTTAGGAAATTGTGTTTTGTTTTTTTTTTTAAATGAGTTTTCTATTTTTCTTACATATTAGGTATTTCTTGGTAGTCTTTGCCCTAGTTATGAAAAATTTAATATTTATTTGTGGATGTATGTCACTGTGTTATACAGTATAGTGGAGTACTACTCTTTCCTTGGAGAAGGTGTTGTAAAACACTGATAGATGTTTTATCAGCTTCTCTACTACTTGGAAAAAAACCCACATCCTTTTATTTGATTACTGTAGTAAGGAGAATTCTATGCCAAGTGATTTTTAATCATATCTTAAAATTTCTGAAGACTGAAGTCATATATAGTGTTCATAACTTGCTATGTCTGTATCTGTCTATCTCTGAAAGAACTCAATGTCTTCTTTTTCAGAAACCAGATGACACTTTAGAGGCTGTATAGCCAAGATTTGTATGTGTCTGTGCAGACATTAAGCATGTTGTTGATGTTTATCACTTTTATTTTTTATTACAGAAAAGCAGTAACACCCGTCAGTCACAAGGTGACTTAGGGAAATCCTTCTCCACTGATTCAAGGTGAGAAGTGTGTCCCCTGGCTCATGGGCTGAAGCTTTCCAGGGACAGCCCTGGGAGAGCTGGGGCAGGGGCTCATCTCTGATTTCTGGGGCTCCCCTGCCTGGCCTTGCCCCTCTGTTCTCCTTTGTGTTGGTAGAAATGACCCTTTAATTGTGTAACCCAGCAGGAAACATGGAACATTTCTTGCATTTTTATAGAATCATAGAATTGTCAGGGTTGGAAGAGACCTTAAAGATCATATAGTTCCAACCCACCTGCCAATGGCAGGGCCACCTCCCGCTAGATCAGGCTGCTTAACTTATCTGAGTTTATACTGCTGTGCTCTGCAAACAGGATTTATAAATTGTAGGATTTTGACTTTGTCTCCTTTTCATCTCTGAAAATAGCAGGAATGGGGGATTGATAGGCAGTAGTATAATGTTTGCAGAACTTAGATGCAGTGCCCTTCTTAGCTTAAGACATTTCAGCCCTGTTTCTTCTGCCTCACAAGGAGAGTGCCCTAAATCATCAAGCAGGAGATTTGCTAGAGTACAAACGAGATCCATCCTTGTGCTGGCATTAAGAAAAAAAAACCCAAACAAACCCCACACACAAAAAACAAAACAAACCAAAACCTGCAAAGACAACAAAAAAACCACACACATAAAACCAAAACCAAATAAACAAACAACATCAACAAAAAAACCCAAACAAAACCTAAAACCCAACAAATACCACAAAACGGATTTTTCATGCTAGAAGGTCAGGAGAAAATAACCACAACTGCGTTATGAGTCTCTCTGTTAAAGAGTGAGGGGAACGAGACTGTTCTATTTTGGTTTATTTTTTGTTTAGTTGCTTTAACAGGTGATTGGTAGTGATGGAAACAGTCATTCTGCTGTTTTTCTCTCTTGCTTACTCTTCTTCTGACTTCATATGCATTCATATCACTCTGCATGGAACATGCTCTGCACAACTGCATAGTTTAGGGGCTTTGATGTTCCTGTATTGACCTGGCTCTTGGTGGAAACAAAGCACTGCTAAGGCAATTCTAGTGAAACAGAGAAGCATGTCACTATTTATCATTGAGGTCAAATGCCATATTACAGGTGCTTTATTACAGCCTCTGAAAGGACCTCCCGCATACCCACATATCACCCCCTCGCCCCCTACAAACCAAAAAACAAACAAATCAAACTCTGAAAATAAGCTGATATTGTTAAGCAGCAGAATAAAAATATAGTATTGGAAGTAAAAATACATCCTCTAATAAAGCACTTTTTATTGTTGGTGAGTTTTGTTGTTTTTTTTTAACAAATAAAGGAAGTGGTAAAGGGCATGAACTCAGGTAAGCCAAATCAGGCTGAAAACAGCTGCAGAGGAGTGATTTGTGAAAAAACAAACTGAAACAAAACAGGAGAGGTATTTTTTAGCATAAAATTCTGTGCTGGATCTGACAGCCATGTGAGGCTGCTGCAGCTCTGTGCCTCATGTCCAACCAGTAGTAAGGTTGAGTGTGTAGGCAAATGTGCAGAGCACATGTATACACTATATAAATATATACACTGCATGCCACACAGACCTCAGACAGATACACGAAGCACTCACATGGATGCAGGTAGCACTTCATCCTGCTTCTCTCTCTGGCTTAGCAAGCTGGAAATCTACTGGTGAGAATACATATATATATATGTATGCATTCTGTATATTCATATACATATATATAACTGTATGTACAAGGTGGACCTCTTCAGCAGCTAGGCTCAGACAGTCTGCCCAGCAGTTGCCCCCAGGTTCTGGTCTCCCATGTTGCTGGTACCTAGACATATGAGCCCCTGAGGCAAAAGCCCCTCTCCAGCATCTGGTACAGACCCCCTCACTCATACACGCAAACATACACACATACATTCACACACATGTGCAGAGGGCTCAACAGGAATCCCATGATCCTCAGTAGCCACAAAACAGAAAAGGTATTAAACTAAATTAAATTTAATTAATTAAACTAAATAAACCTTTTTTTCAGTATCATCAGGAAATATGAAACCTCTGGAGAGAACCTGGGGCGTCTGTCTGTTGGAGAGCACAAAAATGACCCATACATTAAGTCAGTTCCAAGGAAATTAGAGAAAAAACAGAAAATCTACATTCCTCATGTGTCTTAGTGTTCATGATGGAAGAACCAGGAGCAGAGTATGACCTCAGCACCTCAGTGAAATGCTGAGTGGATGAGAAGTGTTGCAGGTGGTGCAGTTTTACCTGTTGCTCAGGGATGCTGCGGTGTCAGATAAATGGAATGTGACAAATGCAGTTTTACAAATGCCTTCAGGCTGGATCCTCAAAGGGTGGAACCAAGTCTGTGCAAATACCTCTGTGCAAATAAAGGAAAGCAAATGTCACAGTAGAGTTATATTAAAGATAAATACAGAGCTTACCAATATTTTTGGAAACTGCTGACATTTGTCTACAAACTGTTTATATGTCTACAGTTAGACATAGAAATTTATTTAGCCTTCTATATATTTGTAGATCTACAAATGCTTTTATATATCTACTTATGTCTTGAAGCTAATGGAGAAATATTTTCCTCACTTGAGCAAAATGTTTTCTGTTCATAAGCAAGTTCAATGTTTCTGTGATATAAGTTTTATTATTTTGTAATCTGTTCATTTCAAAATAAATGAAATCTACTGGGGCTAACACTAAGGCTGTGATTAATCTTATGTAATTTTAGACCCATGCAGTGTACATCATAAGCCAGTAGTGATGAAAGTCCCTTTAGAGTCAGTGGAGAAAAGTGGTATTAAGGAACTCAATTCACATTATCTACTTTGGATATGAGATTCACTTTCCTAAACATATGCATCCAGTGTGGCATTTTAGATGCCAGTTATTACTCTTTGCTTCTAGGTGTTGCTTAGGTGGTTGATGACTTCTGTGTTATGTTTGCCTGACCATGGAAATGTCTCAGATACTGGTACTAAGGTATCTGGAGTGGCTTCATACTTACATTTAGGCAACTGAATTCCATTTGTGGTATCTATTCCAGGATAAAAAGCACCTTCTAAATTCACTGACTATTAAGAAATCCTAGACAACCAATTTACATTCAAACTGTAGCCTTCTAGATTTGGTCAGATGAATCCTACCAGTCTGTTTTTAAAACAACCATTTCGTAACCATTCTAATAATTCCTGACTGCCTGACAATTTTGAGTAAAATGAATCTCTGAATTGAATTCTCATATAAATGGGTACAGGTCTATTGAATTTTGAGTTGTTTTTTTGTTTTTGTTTTTGTAGATACTGTCATGTTTCAAAGTCTCATTTTCTGCTTACTCACTAGAGCATTCAATAAAACATACTTTTAGTGATATTGTACACATGGAAGTCCAATAAACAATTATCCATTTTGTTACTGTGTGTGAATCACACCACTTATATTTACTTTCTTCTACTTTGTGTACAAAGATAAGGTATGTTGAATAATAGAAACATATGAGGCAAATATTCAGAAGCTTGTTAATAATTATTATAAGGTATATTCTGAAATCAGCTTTGAAGTGTATTCAGTCCTGTGCTGATAACAGCTTTACATTTCGAAAAGTTAATATGAAGAAGCTCAAGGTAGAAGAAAAGCTATTAATACTGGTATTTTATCTTATGCCTTATATGCTAAATAATCTAAAATTGGAAATGGGGTGTTGTGTTTTAAATAGCCTCTTGTTACTGAAATCTCATCTTAAAATTAAAAAACTATAACATATGAACATTAGAACGCTTTAGAGCATTTTTATTGAAAAGTTAAAGTGCTTTGGAAGGTTGAAGACAGCTGGTTTTTTACTTTATGCCTCTGAACCTACTCAAGGTGTATATAAATGGACTAGCAAAACATGCCTTGGGGCATCCTAGAAATTTATAGATGGCCTATTAAAATGTTGTTGGGGAGAAAAATGATTATTGATACTCAATCCAAACATTGCACAAAATTTCATGTTGTTTCTTCACAGTTCAACCTGCGTTGATCGGTGCTGATGGGGTGGTATTTACAGGAAACAGATGGGACAGGTCATGTATGTGCTAAGGAACATTAATCTAAGCATACTTTCTTCTCTAGATAATGTAATCTGCAGCATGAGAAATAACTGATATAATTTGGCCTTATATGAGCTCCCTCTTTTGTCCAGTTTCCAAAAATTTTTTGTACTTTCTGTAATCTCTAATATAGCTCATGTGACTATGGGTATAGAAAATACAACATTTATTTTAGAGTTGATCATATTTTTACTTTGAGGGAAACAGGGTAATGAAAAGAAACATGTGTCATGTGCTCTACATTTTGAACTCTACAAGATTATTTTTATTGGTGAAAATAGTTATTTAATACTGTGCAACTGAAATCAGGAATTAGGATGCAGAATTCCAGCTCATTTCATTTTTACTTTAAATCCACATTCTGCTTATGAAAATAGAGAGTTCAGTAAAGAAGTTTGTGGACACTTTAATGAGAGAAAATTAGAACTGAAAAGAAATACTCAAAAGACACTTTCAAAACTAAATATAAATAAAAGAAATGTACAAAATGAGTCGCAAAATAAAGTCATTTTCATTTGCTTACACTCACAGTCAGGGACTGATTTTCAGCAGTCTGTAATACCTTCAGTTTTATGTAAAGTCAGTGCAAGTCTGATACGGTTGCACTGCAGCACTGCAAACTGGACCCTGGAAGTCTGTTGGTGAAGTTCTCAAAATATGAGTTTTATCCATGAGCAGATAATTTTAAAGTCAACTAGAGTTAAAACTCTAAGGGTATTTGAATTCAGATGAATGCACACTAGGAAAAAAAAGGCTGAGAGGAATCTGAAGGAACTAATAAAGTAAGAGCCAGGGATTTTAAAAGAAAGGAAGGAAAAGGAGTCACAAAGGTGACAAGAAGTCAAAAAAAACCACCGTCTCTCATGCTTTGAAATAGGGATGAGCTCAAACTTTTAAGAGTTAAATGTGCGACACAGGATAATAACACTGTGAAATAAACATAGAGGAGAAAAGATCATCTGTCAAACAGATCAAACATTAAATTACCTATAAGTGACATACTTTTTGCTATTTGGGAAAAATACTTCTCTACCTTCACTAGAAGTCAGAGAATAAATTTGCCTGTTTGCTCAAATACATTCTTCCTCTGGCCTTACCCATATCCCCAAGCATATACAGACATCTCAGCCTTGCTAATTTTGCTGAAAATATTTTTCACTGTTCAAGCAAGGTTGTCATTTCTATCCCCCTGCCAGCTGGCCCTCTGCTGATATACTGAAATAACCTGTCATCTGAATGACAGCTGGCAGTAAGAGGACTTCTGGTGATGGAGTTGATTACTAAGCTTCATTGACAGAAATAAGTGGTTTTGCTCAGTCGTTCTCTGGCTTCCCTTCTAGGCAGAAGAATAAAGATAAATATTCATTGACAGACTTTGAGTTTAATGAGAATACTCAGCCATGTGGATTTTTTTTTTCCCCTTCTCCTCTCTCTTTTATTAATTGGAAAGATTTTGGGCACAGTCTAAGTGCTTTAGAGATTTCCTTCTCTGATTGTGTTTTTATGCTATTATAATTTATGTATGCTATATTATATGCTAGTATAATACAGTTAAAGTTATTTCTTCTTATCCAGTATATTACTCAGACTTTTTTCCTTGTCTCCAAAACACAGGAACAAAGCCTGAATTGATATTTTTACATGCTAAAACTGAACATTTAATTATGCCAACAAAAATACAGGGTATATTCACAGCCTTTGAAGGCATGAAGTGACAATAGAAGATAAAAGGAAGTGATCCACTGTGCCACTAAAAGCATGCAAGCAGAAGGCGTATAAAGAAGAGTATGGTTGCAATTATCAGTGGAGCTTTAGAAATGTTAGACACTCTAATTTCAATGACTTCATCAGTTGATGTTGGATAAGTAAATCCACACATACACAGATAAGAACAATTTAAAACTCAACAAAGCTATGTGTTTCATTGACTAAGTATCATACTGGCAAACATTACAAAAAAAAAAAAAGGATGCTAGCACATAATTCCAAGGATTTTCTTCTAAAGCAATGTCCAATTCATTTCTCTTTAAAACCATTTCTCTTTCTGTCATGTTCTTCTTTAAAAAAAAATAAATCCTTCCTTTAGCAGTAGTAGATTTTCCTAAAAAACCTTTCTAAAACTCAAGTGTTCAAGCAAATTCTTTGAAGTTAGGCATGTGGGAGATAGCCCTATGCCCCTTAAATCAGGGTGATGTGCAGAGGAAGTCAGGTCATAGCAAGGAGCATACTGCAAGTTGAGGATGAACAGTCCTTGATAAAGCTTAACTCCAAGCAGTCATGTGACATCATATAAACCGAAGAGAAATGTAGTTTCACTGTGTTCTTGTAGTCTGTTTTTGTACAGCACATACTTGTGAAGACTGAAATTTTCTTAGTTTTTTTTTTTTTTTTAAATGAAATTTAAAAGTTTGGACACACGTAATGGGTTAAGGTTTTAGGATCTTGGATATCATTCTGTCGATACAACATAATCATAAAAACAGCAGAAAAAAAGATGACATTTTGTTACAGTACTCCTGCTAATGGTATTTTCAATGGTTGAGAGGACCTCAGTGGGTTCAACTAAACCCAAAGTACCCAAAGTGCTCTTGGAATGAACAGACTGACTTAGAAAACCAGTGTTATTTCATACGGTCTTATTTATAAACAATCATTTCAGATGTTTGATGATTGAAAGGAGTGTAAATCTTTTGTTGACATTTAAAACTGTAATTCAGGCCCAGTTCCTAACTGACTGATAGCAATTGCAGAGCTAATTATGAATAAAAAGGCATATCAACACTAATATGTTAAAAAATTTGTATGTTGTTAAAATATTATCCATCGTATCAAAGGCTTTAATATGGAAGAAATATGATACAATGCAAGAGAGATAGAAAAAATATTACTGTTGTTTTGTGTAATTCATTATTGTGTAAGAATTTCATACTATAAATGACAAATTTTATTTAATTATTTGCACATTAATAAATTATATTAAAAAGTTATTAATGAATAATATGATTGACTAATAACTGTGGAAGGAACAGTAATCCAGAAGAATAAACATAGGGTTATGTCAGAAAAGCCCTGGTCTTAATCTTGATAAAGCATTAATGCATTGCACTGTCTTTTGCAAGTCATTTTGCCTTTCTCTGCTTCCCTAAGGATAATAACACCTATCTGCCTTATGGGCATATAGTGAATATCAACTAAGTCATGCTTGTAAAGTATTCTGATAAAGTATCATTGCTGCTTTAGTTATCAGGAGGATAATCAAAACTGGGTGACCCAAATTATACAGAACATTGTCAATTGATATAAGAAAAGACAGGACACAATTTGTCACTGAATCCTTAACTTCATACCCTTGTCAGACTTTGCAAGCAGACTCAGTATAATCCATGATATTTCTTATCTAGATATAGCAAACTGAATAAAGATGAGATTGTCAGCCTAATGTATATCACGAAAGCCCCAGGGCAGAGCAAATCTTTATGGTCAATTTATGAATGCCTGAAAGGTTTAACTATGAATAAAATAATGCAAACTGGCAACCTTAACTGTATCTTAATTTTCCAGTTTAAAATTTTTCTTGCTTGAATGAATCAATTCAGAAATGGTAGTAGACAATTAACAGTATTCCTAAACTCTCAGAATATTCATCACTTTTACAGTTCACAGTGAAGGAACTTTTAATGCATGTATTCTAATACTTCATTTCACTAATACTTATATTGAAAGAATGATGGCACTAGATTGTCTCCAATCACCCACAGAGAATATTAGAATCCAGATCTGCCGTCGAACTTTCAATTAAATAAGCTTATGCACACAAGTAGATAACTACAACAAATAATCTGAAAGGATTTACCTTTACACAGAATCACAGAACCACAGAATTTCTAAGGCTGGAATAGACCCCCAGGATCATCAAGTCCAGGATATGACCCAACACCATGACATCAGCTGGAACATATCACTAAGTGCCACATCCAATCTTTCTGTAAACACCTCTAGGGATGGAGACTCCACCACCTCTCTGGGCAGTCCGTTCCAGTGTTCTATCATCCTTTCTGTGAGGAAGTGCTTCCTAAGATACAACCTGTAACTCCCCTGGAGCAGCTTCAGGCCATACACTCTTGTCCTGTCACCAGCTGCCTGGGAGAAGAGCCCGATCCCCACCTGACTACAACTTCCCTTCAGGTAGCTGTAGAGAGTGATAAGGTCCCCCCTGAGACTCCTCCAAGCTGAACAACCCCAGCTCCCTCAGCCTCTCCTCATAAGACTTTCCCTCCAGTCCCTTCCCCAGCCTCATTGCTCTCCTCTGGACCTGCTCCAGCACCTCAATATTCTTCTGGGAGTGAGGGGCCCAGAACTGCCACACAGTGCTTGAGGTGAGGCCTCACCAGTGCCGAGTACAGGGGGAGAATTACAGCCCTAGCCCTGCTGGCCACACTATTCCTGATATAAGACAAGATGCCATTGGCCTCCCCTGCCACCTGGGCACACTGCTGACTCATGTTCAGCTGGTAATCAACCAGTACTCCCAGGTCCCTCCCTGCCAGGTCACTCTCCAGCCACTCATCCCCCAGTCTGTAGCACTGCAGGTGGTTACTGTGGCCAAAGTGTAGGACCCAACACTTGGTGCCCCAGACAACCACCAACCACCACATCTTCCACCAGCTCTTCCCTGTTCGTAAACAGTATGTCTAGCAGGGCACTACCCCTGGTAGGCTCGGTTACCAGCTGCAACAGGAAGTTGTCATCCACACATTCCAGAAACCTCCTGGACTGCCCCCCTTCTGCTGTGTTGTACTTCCAGCAGACATCTGGTAGGTTGAAGTCTCCCACAAGAACCGGGGGTAGCGAATGTGAGACATCTCCAAGTTGTTGAAAGAATATCTCATCAGTGTCTTTATCCTGGCTGGCTGGTCTGTAGCAGACTCCCACCAGGATATCAGCCTCATTGGCCTTCCCCTTCATCCTTATCCATAGACTGTCCACCCTGGTGTGTCTAACATTGAATTCAAGACAGTCGAAACACTCCTTAACATATAATGTTACTGCTCCACCTCTCTTTCCTTCTTCCACCTTCCCTCATCTTGCTTGCTATTGTTAGCCTGGTGGCAGGAGGACAGAGGGCTCATTTTTTCTTCTGTGTCCTGGTGTACCTGCCTTTGCAATGGTAGAGTATGACTCCACCAATCTCTCTCCTCCTCAGATTCTCTGATACTTCTTAACCTCTCAATGTCATCCTGTAGCATAGCCACCATGCAAAGCAGGTCATCTACTTGGTCACACCTTGCACACCTTCTGTCAACGCTGTCATCCAGTGCTGGAGACAGGCTGTGGCATTCCCTGCAACCAAGGACTTGGAGAGCCACATGACTCTGTGGCAACATTGTCTGGGTTGCTGCATCCTTTTTAGAACAGTTTACCACTTTTTCCTGAATGGACACCTCCAGCCTGTCTGCCTACAGCTGCTGTGCTCCGTACAGACCCCTCATGAGCCACCTGCCTGCATGCCCTGGTGGCCACACACCAACAAGAGAGAATGACGCTGTCTCTAGGGGCAGACATGCAGGGGGCGTGTGTGTTGGTTTTTGGTGTTGTTTCCTTTTAGTAGTCAGGTATTTAGGTGTTCTTTATTCTTGTAGGTATAGTTGGACTAGGTGATCTACAAGGTCCTTTCCAACCGCAATTATTTTGTGATTCTGTGATCCTGTCTCACTGTTCATGATCTGAGCACTGCTTCCAGTTTTACCGCGTTTAAATCTCCCACGGTTTCTCCGGGGGTGCTCCTAGCCATGTCACCCTCTCAATCTCTCCTGCAAGAGATGATGAGTCCTGCTGGGTTTCTCCTTCCATCCTTGGGCTTCCCTGGGTCAGGGAATGCCCCCTGTACCTCAAAAACCTCCAAAAAGGAAGAAAAACCATAGCACTTTGGCACAGGGTTTACCATTGCCGGGGCCACTGTATCACTGTTAATGATCTGAGCTACTCAAAAAAATAGCTCACCATAAGAAAGTACTTGTTTGTAAGAGAATTAACTGATCAATGACATGTAATTCAAAGTAATATATTTATCTCGCTTATCAGATTGTTCCATCAAAAAAAGAAATCATATTTACAGTATATAAAATATCCACAGTTTCTCTCCTTATCAATCCATGAATTTGCCTAAAAAATGAAAAGCTGTTAAACTAGGCAGATGTAGCTTTTGCCTTTGTTCATACTATATTAATTGTATTTACTTATTTATTGTGGTATGTTGTTTTATAAAGAAGCCATCATCTTACAGGATATAAAAAATATTACACTTCCTGAAGCTAATATTGTTAAGTTCCTGAAGTTAAGATTGGAAAAAAAGTAGTTTGCATTAGCCTGTAATCTTTCCTGGTGGGAGAGGAACCTATGGACAAGGCTGTTGATGCTTAACTGGGGAATGCATGCAGGTAGCAACTGGAAAATCACTAGAAGTGTCTGTCTCCTTCAATATATTCTCATATTGGCCACATCGTGGAGCTATAACTAAATGAGTCAAAAACTTTGAAGCACCCTGCCGGGTTCACTGAACAGCAGTGCATGAGGCATAATACACATTATGTGCAAATGCATTTAAATTTTATTATGAAATATCTTTTTTTTTTTTTTTTTTTTACTTTTTTTCTTTAAAATCATAAACACCTTCTACTGTTTTTTAAACTGAAATAAAATAGAAAAGATGGAAAAGGATGCACCTCACCTTTCCTCCTGACATGCAACTATAATTTGAGAATAAGGCATGTAACCATAAGCAAGCAGAATTACAGTGCCAGAAGAAATCTCACTTGTTATCATCAGCTTATCTGCAGAGAAAGAGAGCTAACAATTTCTGCCTTGATTATGATAGTTACTGAAATCGCAGTTACTCTTCTCACTCAAACATTTGGTCATATTTTTAGAGAGGAATTAGGAAACTTTCCTAGAAAATGTCTTAGGTGTTTTTCTAGAATTCCTTGCTATTTCTTGTTGTTTTTACTGCATTTCAATGTACGAGCATTGCTGATTTTAGTAGGGTATAACTGAGGTCTTTAAACATCTGTTTCAGCTTTCAATAAAAAACACTTCCATCTAAGAGACCCCATCTCAGTGGCCAGGTCGTTGGCTGAAATGGTAGCATCTTGGAGAAACTCAGGTCTCTTAAGAAATGCCAGATGTTTGTTTTCAGAAAGTTCTGAGTTTTGATCTGTGAGTGAAAAAATTATTTTGACTTAACAGACAGGTTTTCTGAAGTGCTTGCCATGAAAAGTAATTTCTCCCCTAGCTGACAACTTCAAAACAGACTGTTCCCTAAGCAAGCCCAGCTTGGCTTGTGGTGGATGTTTTCATAAAAAAAAAAAACAAAATACACATTATATATTTTCTGTTGAAATAATTTGGATTGCTTGGGGTTTGTTTGTTCATTTTTCCCTCTGATGATAGGGCAGAGTAGCTTCTTTTTGCCTTTTTTTTTCTGTCTCTTTCAAGTCAGAAGTGAGCAAAGTGCTTAAAGTTTGTGTAAATAAAGACAGGAGCTCTTGCTGCACTGTCTGTGACACCCAGGCAGCTGCTGGAAAGTTACGGTGGTCATTTAAGCCATATAGCAGAAGGAGGGATTTAGGAAGGGGTTTGGAGTGATGTCTCTGGCCAGTTCTCTTTTAAACCTTGCCTTACGCATGCAACTGTTGGTGAAGTTGCTAAAAGATTCATGCTTGAAATGACACATTGTACCAGATGGAAGAATGCCTCACAGAACTGAGTTTTCCCTCTCAATCAGACTCCTTCCTGAATCTGTCTACTTTGTAAATATTAAATAAAATATACATACATATGTAGAACTGAAAGCACTGATTTTGATTTTGTTTGTGATTTGTCATTGCCTTTTCAAAATTGTGTGCAATATTAGTATCCAAAAGCTTGACTCATGTTAGTTTTGAGTATAGCTTTTTCTATAGAAAATAAGATATATAAATACAAAGTCTTGTTTCTTATGTATATTGAAGTCTTGGTCTTTAGGTTAATAAACTAAAAATTTTAAAATCACCATAATTTAAAAATCATCATAACAAATCAATCCACAGGTATATGGAAATTCATGTCAATTTAGTGTAATTTTTCTGAGCAATACATAGGGAATTCTAAATATACAATACAGTACATATGCAAGCATGGCATCTAATTCCCTTTGTGTCTGCAGGATGAAATTATAGCTCCCTTTTTAAATATCAGCCTGTGGAACAGCTAAATATTTGCAGTTCAGGAGGCATTTACACTGCAGAACACAGAATGCCAACCATGTTTGTATGTTTACTCTTCAATCCTGACAGGGTCTTAAATGTTTAATCTGAGAGGTATTCCTTCTGCCCTTAGAAAAAAAAAACCGACATTTTCCCTCCACTGCCAGTTCCTTTAATGGTAACAACCTCCTGAGGATTGGAAAGACTTTTTATATTAAAATACATATACAGTATTTGTAAACTTGAATTTTAGTTACCTCCAGAAAATAAAAGCAAAAAAACCCCACCTTTTTTTTTTTTTATTTTTTGGTTGTTTGGTTGATTTGGTTTGGTATGTTTTT
>JANHFX010003010.1:31183-48477 GCA_027560015.1 Chloroceryle amazona
CTCTTCTCTTCTCTTCTCTTCTCTTCTCTTCTCTTCTCTTCTCTTCTCTTTTCTTTTCTTTTCTTTTCTTTTCTTTTTTTCTTCTTTCTTTTCTTTCCTTCTTTCTTTTCTTTCTTGAGTAGCAGTCAATTATATTGTGCAGTTTTAAACCCAAACCAGAGTCTCCCAGAATGGGACAAATTGTTTCATGAATTTAGATTAGTACAGGTGATTAGGATGTTAGATTTTTTCTTCTTCTAGTTTTCAACCTGCTGATACAAACATTGGATTTAATCATCAGGAATCTTGCTAACATGTGCATATGATATATACACATATATACATACAAATATATGTGTGTATATATCATATATATAACATATCTCAGCTTCTCAGAATAATGTCTGTATGTTCAGAATACAGCAAGAAACCAGCAGTTCTGTGGAACTGCCTAGATAGAAGTGATTGTGAATGTAATGACTTTGAGAGGCTTGACTCTGTAAGCAGCTCATATGACGATTAGTAATAAATAATGTTAAATGTATTTACCTAATTATATTTAACTGCGACCTCAGAGCAAGGAGAACAGTGCAGCTACATTCATGCCATCAGGTTTCAGATATCTCAGCTAGAACCTCCCTTTCTCATCAGGTGTTGTACAGGAGACAGGACATTTCCAATGCGAAGTTCACTAAAAATGCAATTAAAGAGTGTCCATTGAGAACAAACTAGTGACTATGTCTGGATTCAGAGTGATATTTCCAGAAATAAACAGTTGTAGTTTTTACAGTGAGAACTGTATCTTGAACAAAGCACTAGTGACAGGTGAATAACAGAATTGCCTGGGGGATGTGACAAAGGCTAAAAGAAAGAAAAAAACCCAAAACATAAAAGAAAATCCAAACCAGCTCAGACTGCATTTGTTTAATCTTAAAATAGAGATAAATGAGTGGAAGAGGAACTTCTCAAAGGTTTGGATGATCTGTGAATTTAAAAGCAATGCAGGGTTGTGCCCAAGGGTATGCATTACAGTGCTAGTCTTGACATTTGTCAGGTAAAACTGTTTCATTGGGATAATCTCAAGAGATCAAAAGACAATGTGCTGAAATTATATATGTGATGTAGCAGAACAGTTTACCCCTTAGAAGGGTTTGGTCAGTCTGAATAAAGCAAAGTGAATCATCTGCTCACTAGGAGACAGTTTGACTTTGCAGCAAAATTAGAGGAAACAATTTGGTTTGCAGGGGTGTGAAGGGGGACATAAGACCGAAAACCTGTGTCAGGGCCTGATTCAGTTTCTGCAGAACTGATAAGAGCCCTTTATTTGATTTCTGATAAGGGGGATCTGATCTCCCGTGGCTAAACCATTACTATTCTAGTCATATTCAGTGAAATAAGTGTATTAATTAAAATCCATGTGAGACACATCATAGATTGAATTGGATGCATTTATGAATGCTTTTACACATGTCTGTAGATGGCATCCGTGTACTGTATGCAAGGCAAAACCAATTAATTATGCTGATAGATCTTTCCTGGCTTCTGCTACCAAGTAATCAACCTGGAGAGTTGAACAAGTTCTCTAGCGTATAGGATACCAATTTTCTGAAACAGAATATAAGGGAACAGGAAAACTGATGCATTTTTTTGTTTTGTTACAGATAAGAATGGGCTACCTCCATATTGCTAGTGTCAGCATTTTTCATAAACATTGCCTACTGAGAGAGACAAGTTTAATGTTTATTGATTTTTCTCCTGTTGGGTTATAATAGCATATTCTTCCTGGACTCTGATTTACAAAAGCAGAAAGTGGACTTGTTGTAAACTAGAATCCATACAAATATGTTTATAGAATCAAAGGAAAGAAGAAATGCTGTTTATGTTCATCCTTCCTTCCCAAAAGTGAGCATTTTTTACAAGTAAAATGTCAGTGAAGAACATTTTCAAATGAAGCATTTAACAGTAGAGATTATGTTGAGGTAGAGCCTATATTGCCTGCCTAAGCAGGCACCAGGCATTAGACTTTTTCAGTGGCAGCTCCTGTAGATCACATAGTGGGGTTTACCACCAAGTGGGAACTAGTGACCTGTCAGGATCTGCACTTTTGACCTGCAGTGCATCAACAAAAAGATTTGCAAGATTTAAAATAGGCTGAAACATGCAGTTTAACCTCTTAAGGGCATTGAACATATGACCCCTAAAATTGTGACATTAAAAACTGTACACAGATGTGTATAAGCTCATTTTAAATAAACCTGATAGGATAGAAGCTCTACTGTGAGATGTACAGAACAGTTTTTCTTACTGAGAGAACAGATACTGAAAAATACTGGAAGAAATAATCAGTGTTTTTATATTAATTGGATTATTTAGAAAGTCTTAAATAATCCTGTAAGTCTTTCAGAGCAGGGTCCACAATATCATCATTATTCTGTATTAGACTGAATGCAGTTAAAGTACACAATTAATAGTCAATAGTTATCATCAAGGCTCTCTGCAGACTAGTCTACCAAGGATTGACCAGCAAGACCATGGAGCAGATCCTCCTGGATAGTGTGCTAGGGCAAATGAAAAATAAGGAGGTGACTGGTGACAGCCAACATCACTTCACTAAGGGCAAAATGACAAATTTAGTGGTCTTCTACAATGGGGTTACAGTGTTGGTGGATAAGGGAGGAGAACTGACATTATCTACTTGGACTTGTTGAAAGCATTTGACACTGTCCTGCATGATATCCCTGCCTCTAAAGGGGAGAGACATGGATCTGAGTGACTGACTGCTCAGTGGATAAGGAATTGACTGGATGGCCATACTAAAAGGGTTGTGTTCAATGGCTCAATGTGAAAGTGGAAACCAGTAACAAGTGGAGTTCTTTGGGGGTAGGTATTGAGACCAGTGCTATTTAATGTCTTTGTTGGTGACATGGACAGTGGTATTCCACTTGGTAATCCCAAGCACAAATACAAGCTGAATGATTAAGAGCAGCCCTGTGGAGAAGGACTTGGGGGTGTTGGTGGATGAAAAACTGAATACGAGCCAGCAATGTGCAGTCACAGCCCAGAAAGCCAATCACATCCTTAGCTGCATCAAGAGAAGTGTGGCCAGCAGGTCAAGGGAGGTAATTCTCCCCCTCTACTCTGCATTTATGAAACTCCATCTGCAGTACTGTGTCTAGCTCTGGGGCCCCCTGTGAAAGAAATGTCTTCATGGATCTGGTGGAGTGGGTCCAGAAGAGAGACAGAAAGATGATCAGGGATCTGAAACAACTCCGCTATGAGTACAGGCTTAGAAAGCTGGGGCTGTTCAGCCTGGAGGCTCCAAGGACACCTTATAGCAACCTTCCAGTACTTAATGGGACCCTACAGGAAAGATGGGGAGGGACTCCTTATCAGGGAGTATAGTGACAGGACAAGGGACAACAGATAAGAAATGAAAGTGGTTAGATTTAGGTTAGATATTAAGGAAAAAAAATTTTACTGAGAGAGTGGTGAGAAACTGGTACATGTTGCTCAGATAAATTGTGGATATCCCCTCCCTGGGAGTGTTCAAGGCCAGGCTGGATGGGGTTTTGAGCAACCTGATCTAATGGAAGATGTCCCTGCCTGTGGCATGAGTGTTGGAACTGGATGATCTTTGAAGTCCCTTCTAACCCATTCAATGATTCTCTTTAATGATTCTATGATTTCCAGTCAGTACAGTAACAGTAATGAGCACCTGGATAAATGCTCTAAGCTCCATGCCTGCACTAAGGACTGCCACCTCACCTTGGGAAGGAAGAGCGGATAGCCTTATGGACCTGCACCATGCTACTTTTTCCCAGGACCAGGGATAGTTCTTGGTCCAGTTTATTTGCCAGCAGTGTGATGGTCAATATGATTGGGAATTCTGTATGGTCTCAACTGCATCAATGAACACATGCTTTTAAATTTTTTAAAGATATTTGGTAAATCTAGTTGCCATAATTTGGATTAAGAGGTAGAAAAGTAGGTATCTCTGTGCTAAAATCTTATATTTCAGCAACTACATCAAATGCCAACTAGCCAGACAAGAACATACACCTAGAAAAGGTCTGCTGAAATTCAGCTGTGCCCTGCTACAAAAAGCAAAATCACATAATTACATCTGCAGTTTATGAAGTTCACTGATGTGAGTGGTTAGGCCATGTAATCTCTCCACTTTCTTGGAAAGGTTTTTTATTTTTATTTTCTCATTCAAGTTACTTCCAGGAATTTGTCCTCAGGAGAAAAACAACAAAAAAAAGTATACTAAAACAGTATTATTGGTGCTCATTTCAATGATCAGGAACACTGATATTTATACGTTTTCTTGCCTCCTGTGCCTTTAGTTTTTCTAGTTACCCACCATTTTGATTAATTTCCTTTGCAGACATTGACTTTACTTTTTCTTTTCAATAATAAATACTCAATGTTGTAACATGACTTAAGTCATAATTATGACCTTCGTTTATGTGGCATCAGTCATTCTGTCACCTGGTTAAGGTGACATTTATTTTCTGTTTCAGGTGGTGATTTTTAAAATAGCTCCCTCGGAGTAAACCTTTACAAGGTTTACTTGTTCTAAGTCAACTGGATTGTGTTTGTTCTTTTTTTTATACTAGGTCTGAACAATATTGTCTCATGACAGAATTTTCCATTTATACTTTCATATAGTTTTTACCATCCTGAATTTCTGAGGCAACTTTAATCTGCTCTTGCCATTCCCTTACCTGTCAGTTAAGATAAATGACTATAATCTATCCAGGGTATTATAGAAGGTATATTAATTCCTAATAGTCAGCATTTACTGATTCAAGTGAGGTGGTGTAGACTCTATTTACTTTTTTCATTGTTCCTTGCAGATGGTTTAGGAGTTTTTGAAAACAAATACCATACCGCTTTCTCTTGAGTACTGTAAATATACCTGCTCAGTGTAGTGTCAACAAATGCCCAGTGGCTTGTACAGAACACCAGCTGTGCTATATAAATTTGTAATAAGTAATTTCAGGACAGAGATTGCAGCAGTCTTTATGGAAAAAATAACAAAGAGCATCCATATGATCTCTACACACACTCCAGTGTAATGGAAACACGAGTAATACAGTCACAAGTTTCAGAACTTTAGAAGCAAGAAAAAAAATAGTGTGTCAATTTCTTTTACATTTTACTTCTACATTTTGTCACAGCCTTAACCTGCTGGCAGCTATGAAAATACTGTTTTCCTTGAAGCTGTCTACTTTATTTAATGCACTCAGGATTTTAGAAATGTCACCGTTACAGAAAAAGAGGGCCTTCAGTCACACCTGCCAGCTTGTGAAGCTCATAGGGGATTTCTCAATACGTTTTACTTCCACACTTTCCATAGAGCACTGCTTTACTCAGGTTTCTATTTAGCAAATTCATTCACATCACACACTTCTTCTCTGTATCCTGAGATAAAGGACTGTTTTCCCAGGAAAGTAACTGAGGTCATAGATCTTATTTTCCTTGCTAATAAAGGGACTGGAATACACTCAACACAACAAACTAGATTAGCTAAGTTAAAAGAATTAACTAGTGGACTAGAATCTCACTTGTTGTCAACAGGTGATGTGGGTTTACAGTGGCACGGAAACTGTCCCACATATTGCAGAACTCTCTCAAATGTAGTTCCAGATTGCTAAAGACACAGTAAGATTAATAAAATAGCTGCACTAGTAAGGAGAAACTTCTTGACTGTGAGGGTGACAGAGCACTGGAACAGGCTGCATGGGGACATTGCAGAATCTCTTTTCTCTGGAGACTTTCCAAATCCACCTGGACATGACCCTGTGCAGTCCACTGTAAGCCTGCTCTGGCAGGGGGATTGGACTAGATGATCTCCAGAGGTCCTTTCCAACGGCTACCATTCTGTGATTCTGGGATCATCTTTCAGAAATTATTTTTTTTCTCACAGTTTTCAGATATTGAGCTCAACTGTTTTAATAAAATATGATGAGGTAGCAATAATCCAAAGAAATGTCTCCAGCTTAGACAATACTGTTGTTAGCAGGATCTGTTGTCAAGCTGGTGTGTTTTGTTGTTTTGTTTTGGTTTGTTTTTTTGTCTGGTGTGATATTTGCTAAAGGACAGGATCAAGTAAAAGAAAATCTGTGTTAATGCCAGCTACTGATGAAATGTTATCTTGTTACATCTTGAAAAGGAAAGAAGCTTCACAGGTATTCCTATCAGGAATGCACTCATCCTTTGAACATCTTTCCTGGCATGAACAGCTTTGCAATTTAATTGGCAGATCAAACTGCACATTCACCAGTGGGAAAGGTTACTGTACATCATATAAATTAAAGGCCATCTAGCAACTTGTTTAAACATACTAAGTTTATGTAGGAGTTTGAAAATTAATTATTTTAGCTGACATTAATGTTTCAGCTACATGTAAATTATGCATTAGAATGTAACTGCAGAACAGGGAGAGATCAACTCTTCAATTTTGGCTAAACATAAATTACATTTGCACTCACTGGAAGTCCCCTTAACCCTGCCAGTAATGTCTAAATGAGAAATTAGCTCACTATAGAATTTTGTCATAAGGAAGTCAAAGCTTTGCTGCTTTTTTTTTTTTTCAGTTTTAGAACTCACCCAATCATCTTGGCCTTAACCCTTAACCACACTGCCACCGTAATATGGGAGATGATATATTTTTTTTGAGTGTTCACTACCTAGCTGGTAGAACTGTTCTCTTAATTATTATTATATAGAGAAATAAAGTTCTCAATGTTAAATCTTCAGTGACCTTCGGTTATTAAACCCCTTTATTTTAATAGCCTCTTGTTTTTAAGAATTGCTTGTCTTGTACAGTAGAAATACTCATGAGTATAATTTTTTTCTCAAAAATGCCAAGAAAATTAATGATATTGTGAATATTTACTAGATAATTGTCTTTCTATATATTTATCAATCTATCTATGCATCTATGATAAAGAAGAACTGTTCCACAAAGCTTTTTTTCCTGTGAGATTCCATTTGAGATTATTCTATTTTTTAAAATTATAAATACATTCCATATTGTACTCTTCTTTCTGGTTCTCAGAATAAAACCTTTCTTCTGCTAATTATGATGAGCACTTTTTTCTTCCAGTTTTTGGTCTGGTGGGAATGTTTTTAAACATTTGAAGACAAATGAAACAACTGCGAATTAAGTAACTGCAGACATTTAAAGTAGGTGCAGATAGGAGGCTTCTTTTATTGTAGAATAACACACGTTTTTTACATTCTGGCTACCTTTCTAAGAAAAATAAGCAAGAAGGAATTCATCATCTGCCAGCAAAAGAACAGCAAACTATTCAATGTATGATGAACACTAGGTCTGTGGAATGTGGTTATGCGTACAGAATAATCCATTAAGGTAGTTTGAAACAACACATGGATTGGGCTGCTCAGAGAAACAGATGAGTTAAGATACTCTCTGACAGGATTGTTACTACACTTCTGATAATAAAAATGGATTTTTAGTGAATAGTTGGAAAATACATGTTTTTTGAAATCATAGATTAGGGTGTAGAATTCAGTGAATCCTGCCATAAACTGAACACAAGCCATGTTTAACTATGCCTTGCAATAGGTGAAGTGGAGGTAGGGTTCTGCAACAGTAAGCTTAGTAAGTGAAGAAAAATGTATTATATTTACCAGAGAGGACTTTGGAATTAAGATGGAAAATTCAACATAGATGTTATACACTGCTCTGCATGTCATAGAATTTAATTCATTAATGCCGTCCAAATGCTTTTGGATACTACATCTAAAAATTAAATTTGACACTTAAGCAATGTAGTTATTGCTGCCTGCATTAGAAGCCTATGCTCACCCCCTTTTTTAAATTTTTTTGCCAGGAAGTGTAGTGCCTCTGAGAGCCTTTACAAAGTAATTCAGAGAACCTGAGATGGGAGCTTTCTTCTCCTGATTGTGTGTAAGTGACCCTGGAATCTGTGGAACAATTCAAGGCTTCTTTTCTCTCTTTAAGGTGCTGAGTAGCACTATACCTACAGAACAGCAGTAATGATGAGTTTAAGACAGATGAATATTTTAACCCTAAGCTAATGAACAGGATGCATATATTTAAACAAAAACTTAACAGAAGTGGCCATCAGACATCTGTGGTACTTTGTGGAGAAGGACATACAAATTGGAAATTATATGGGAGATGTTTAACAATGTCACATCAAAAGAAAAAACATGAACCGCACATACGGTGTTACTACTCAAGGCTGTGTAATGCTTAATGGAAAATCTAATTGATCAATTGGACATTGAGAGATTTTCATATAAGCATAATAGTCTATAGAATCTTTTGTTGAACTGATTAAGCACACACACACACATACACAGAGGTATATAAAGAACTGTATATTAGATTCTTTGTCTTGAGGTTTCCTGTTACCTGTTCTTCATTTAGTACGCAATGGTATGCTTGCTATCCTCCACATATCCCTAAATAAGAAAACTTGTTAGTGGGATAATATTTGAGACGACACTTCATTTAGGTGTCTATATACATGTCTACAGGTAATTTTAGTAACTGAGCTGCTATTGTAGCCAATGAATCATCAGCTTGGCCAGTGGTACCTGGATAATGATCTAGCTGGTCAGACACTCGAGGGTCTATTGAGTTGTCCAAAGAACATTGTTTAGTGCAGTTGAAGTTACTGTAGCGTTTTCTGCCAAGCCTCTAGCTGTAGTTCATAAGGGTGTACCCTTATTGGTACACCTCAGGGTCATATTTGCCAGCCCCATGTAGATGTGTTGAATACACTAGATCTCAGCTAATACGCAGTGCTTGTATTTACACTAGTGAATAAAGTTCCCATTCTCTATAACATAGCCTACATACAAACAATTAATTTAAGCCAACTCCAATTCCTAAAAGTGGTGGGATTACTCATGTACAGTGAAGCAGTCAGTACTGATAGTGAATAAACAGGAATATCCTGCAGTGCAGGATTAGAGGGCTGATTGCAGAGTCCATAAGGCTAATAGTTTCTTGCAGGCCATATAGAAGTGGTTTTATTAGCAAATGAACAAACAATATTGTTGAAAATAATTAATGTATCATTCAGAGAAATACTTTTCATATAGTAATTAATTTTCAGGGTTTTTTTTGGTTGGTTGTTGGGTTTTTTTTCAGCAGAAACAATTTATAAAAGTACCCTTAAGAAGTTTTTCATTAGAAAACAGAAATTGAAACTTTGGTGGTCAAGTAAGACTCCAGGTTCCAAATATGAGGAATTTAGTGAGAATATAATGACAATAGAACTGTCTCAGAAAAGACTCATTTTCCTAAATAGAAAACCTCATTTATTTATACTGATTTCAAACAAGGTTGTTAAATGCCTCATTTCTTTGTCTGCTGAGAATATGATTCTGCTTTCTTTAAGGGGACATGTTCCCCTTTAGCAGGGCTATTTTGTCTTTACTTTGAACTGAATGTAACATAAATTTAAGGATTACAATCTATATCTAGATTTAAAAGGTGTTAATGAATTAATTTTAATAAATTCATTTTAATCACTGTAGTAAACATAAATCTGGAATTGAAATTCATGTGTTCTTGTCCACAGACTGTGGTTTTGATGACCATGGTTTTTATGTGAATGTGGAGATAAACAACATACTACATTTGATTACATGAGATATATTTGTGATGGATTTACATATCATGGTTTATGCAAAATACTAGGCAGCAGATTATTACTAATTCAAATGATATTTACAAAATATTTTATTTTCAAAATTCATTGAAATTGCAATCTTGCTGAGGAATCCACCAATTTTCTTTCCAAAGTTCAATTAAATTTGATTAAAGATCTTCTTATTGCACACACACAAAGATATTTTTTATTTATGGAAATAAGTAGTTTTAATTTTATTTGAATTTGTATTTATAATTGGAAACCCAAATTTCACATTATTTCTTACAAAATAAATGGAGGAAAATGGAGCAAAGCATATAATGGTCTTAATTTCATTTAATTATCTATAACTTCCTGTCTTTCAGTTGGCTCTTCAAATATCGTGATGACATTTCTTGCAGCCTGGAGGGCGATAAACATTACTGTACTTAATGGTAGAATATAAAAATATTTTTTTTTAGTTTTTGGTGGTTTGTTTTTGTTTGTTTGGTTGGTTTGTTTGCTTGCTTCGTTGTTGTTTTGTTTGTTTGTTTGTGTTTGTTTGGTTTTATTTTTTTATATGCGGCATTGTGCAAGACATACAGTTGTGTTCTAGTATGTGCAGAAAAACAAAAACAGTGACTGTTCCACACACTCATGTTTTTAAAGTCATATGCTATATAATGAACAACTTTTTTAAACTCTAGTTAGAATCTGAGGTGAGAAAAGATAATAATCAGAAAGATGCAAGTTTGTATTTATTAGTTTTGACTGTTTTGTGTAAGAATGTGACAGATGCTATTTAGGAAGAAGGTATTTTTATGCATCCAAAAATTGTGATAAAACTATCACTGAATGTTCTTACAAAAATGTATTTTTTTATAAGCAGAATAATGCAAAGTTTTGCAAAGCAAAGGCTGGTATCAGAATGTGAGGCCCCAAGGTTTAGGAATATAATCAAGAAAAATACAATTCAGGGACATCAGTGAACTACAATAGGAATGTAAAGAAAACCTGAGGGGAGTAGGTTGAAAATGGATCATCTAGGCATGAAGCAACTGTTGTGCTCTGTGACCACATTTCTTTCTCATGTGGTCAGAAATTCAGGAGTTTCAAAGGCTGCTCATATGATATCTCTTGAAATGAATAGGTTGGAGAAGGACAGAAGAAGCCTTTACAATGCTGCATCTCATTGTAGTCAATATACCATCAAAGATGCCTGATGAAAGGTGGAAATATTCAATTGTTCTCTAAAGACTGAAAAAGGTCTCTGCAGGCATTTGAAATGAATAGAACTGGGAGAAATGATGTCTGTTGAAGAGAAGATTGCAAACTCAAATTCCTTGCTAAGGAACAGTTCAAAATATGATTTGACCCTGCAGGATATAAATATTCTCTTTTCTGTAATATTTCCTACATAGCTAATTATTCATTACGTTGCAGGTTGACATGACAGAAGGAAAAATCTATTGTGATTTTCTAAAATGCATATGAAGAGAATATGAACATGAAACAGGGAGGCTGTATGCTTCTTTATATACTCGAGTGATACTGTGTTCATTTTTCAATGCCCTGACATCAAAAAGACATGAATAGTGTACAGAGAATTCCATTTAGTTTTAACTAATTGGATGTGATAACAATCTTTTATATTGAAAGATAAAAGACATTTATTTAAAGGTATCACAAGGAGTATGAATGTAAAGAAAGAAATTAAATATATTCCTATTGAGAGAGATTTCCTGTTATAATTGATAACAGAATGGAGTCAATTTCATCAAGTAACATACTGTTAACTAGTGTCAAAATGGTAGAGGAAACTATATAAAAAGTGGGAAATATACTAAATGTTATTATAGGCCTCACTTGTTACTTCTTTCAGTCCGTTTTACTTTTTAAACATAATTTTGTGTTTTGCCATTATATGATAACTTATTTCAATTTAGGTAAATCAAGAAAAATTCTTTCAAATGACATTTAGCAAGACGAACCTGGTATAATTCATTAGCATCTTGACTGTAAAACAGATGGCAATTCAGATTTCTGCTGGAGTACTGAATGCAGAAGAAAAGATGAGACAAGAACCCAAATACCTGTATAACCAACAGAGCATGGTCTCTTTTAAGTGTGCATGATTTCTCCTCAATATCTAAAGGGAAAGCATGTAGTAATTGTTATTATGGTGAAGATATACTGAGGAGTTGTTTTGCAAATGAGACAGTTTAAGATATGGATACTACCTTTAGTTTTGGTGCTATTTCAAATAGTTGTTTCAGCTCTTAAAGATTTTATTGACAGTTTAATTTATTTTGTTAATCTTTCAAGTACTTGAAATGAAAAGCAGATGAATCCGTGGTATGCCCAATTATCTATTACCTTAAAAAGCTCTATTAGTTGAAATAATAGCAAGAATGCTTGATTGCTGTTCTGTTGAAACTTTTGCTTTATGAGGAAAAGATGGCACAGTGGGACAACTTGACTTTCCTAAACGAATGTCCCAAACTTTAATGTGGGGCTAGAGAAGAATTCAGTTGCTATGGCTTTTGCATAGCAAAGAGGATAACATGGCTTTTTGAATTATATTGGATGACAGTATAGTAATTGAAAAAAAGAAATACCAATACTTTTAGATAAAATCTTTAAATTTCTGCACCACCTGTAAAAGTCCATTCTGCCATGTTTTCTGTGTGAAATTCAACTACAGATAACATGGCTACACTCTTGTTGGCAACTTGTATGACTTTACAATGAAAGAACCAATGCCAAATTAGCCCCCATATAGTGTTCAGTCCTAAACTGGCTTGGAAATTATTATGGAAATTACCAAATAAGCGTTATGGAAACTGGAATTCTTGAAGACTGGCACTCTTTTCTCAAAAATATTTGTCAACTGATGAGCCTGAAAAATTCAGATTATCACCCTTATTCTGTAAAATGGCAAAATAACAGAAGGAGAAGCAGCTGGAAGAGGAGGAACAACAGCAGGAGGGATCATAAAAGCACCATTTTGGGGCTGATTTACACCCTTCTCACTGGCTCCAACATACTAGTAATCGCAGAGGGGACTTGAAGGGAGAATATAAGCATGAGAAAGCACTTGGAAGCATTAAGCCATGACCACATGTAGAAGTGTTCTGAACTGGCAGGTGATACAGAAACATATTTTTATAATGATCCTCTTGGGAGCCTGTTCTTAGACATATTTTTTTGCAACATACCTTAACTGTTCTTAGCTTGCATGGTAAGGTTGGGATATATGCAGATGAAACCTTACTGCAATTAGAAGTCAGAATTATTTGGGGCAATGAAATTTCAACAATTCATGATTAATTTTGGAAAATGGGGAATCTGTATTTACTTTGTTGCCTATTTGGTCTGGAAATTGAGTTCTCTTTTCAGCAGGATGTGCTGTTGTTTTGGCTTAAAAACAAACAAAAGTGATCTGCAGGGTGGTGAGATTGCTTTTGCATGTGAAGGCACTTTTTCTAACCCAACATCTGTTTTACTTCAGTTGTATTTAAACATGTTATGCATTACAAGATGGAGATTGTAGTACAACCTTTCTACCTTGATAAAGTACGCTGAAATATAATGAAGGCAACTTTTCTCAGCCAGTGTTTGCTTTTAGAGACACTGCCACGTGGGAAAACTGCAAGGATGTGTTTAAGTGGCTCTAGTGAGGTTTCTGCTTGTGTTTGACATCCTTACAGAAGAACCTGCATTAAAAAGTATTGCTTAGCTTCAGGGTCATCCAGTATATACAGGCTTTATATGAACTTAGTCTCAGTGTCTGCAACATCTCTAAGGACTTTGTCTCTGAAGTTTATGTCAAAATTTTACTGCTCAGATCATAGAGTGAGGCTAATTTCAATATCCAGGATCCTGCAAAAATCTGTAACACCAATCTGTAGCTATTTGAGGATTTTAACAATGATTATGATGAAAATGAGAGATAATAGATAATAGGTAATTGATAACAATAGATAAATGATTGATAAAAGCTAATTGTTAATTGATAATTAATAATTAATAAATAATAATATGAAGCTGAACTGGACAATAAAACTTTTTTGTTAAAGAGGCAAAATTTACAGGCAATCAGGAAGACTTGACAAGGCATACAGAAATGCAAAAAAGTTTCCACATAATTCTCATCAGCCCACAGAAGAGCTATACTGTAAATAACCAGTTGTGCTATATTTCAGCCTAAAATATTTCTAATGTCTGGGTCTGAGGTAAGCACCTTGTGACTGCCCTGTTCTTTTTTCCAATCCTCATTCCTGCCTTAAAAAAAGAAATCCAGTGTATTATTTCATATCCTGTCTTCAGACTATCAGAATTTCCTCTTAGTTTTGTCTATATTTCTTCATAAAAGACACTGTCTGTCCATTCTGTACTACTTTCCACCCTGTTTAAATTTCACCCAGATATCTGCCCCAAACAATACCACTCAGAGCAGACGAAGGGGCATTCCATAATAATGCAGATGTTTGAGCTTCTCAAACTCTGCTGGTCCTTGAGTGCTCTTCAGTATGACTGAGAAGAAGTCAGCTATACTCATGGATTAAGCCATATCACACAGCCTTCCACTTCTGGAGTATGTTAGGTGCTAAGTGGGAGGTTTATAGGAGGAGGAGAAGAAAAATGATGAGAGGATGAAAGACAGGAAGACTATTTGGACTCTGTGCATGGATCAAGGACAGGACCCCGCATATGGCGAGAAAAGCATGTCAGGTGTTTGAGAATAAAACTCCTAAAGCAAGCTGTTGGCTTAGCTAATCAGAAAAGGCTGGCAAAGTATTTGTTCACATGGCCTGAAGTCAAATAATTTTCTGGCACACCACTAAAGGATAGGATTTAATGGGCCTTTAGATGGCATGCAAATATAATTAAAATATTACAGACATAAATCAAGAAGAGTGAAAAGCAAAATTACACAAACAGATGATATGTGGGTTTTTCTAGCCTGAAATATTTATCTGAAAGTAATAAATAATAAAATTTTCAAATTATGCTAGAAAAGTATATGACTATACTACCTTTCTTAGTAGCCAGTGCTAGGAAAATGCCAGTGCTTCTAACAGGGGATGCAGAGGCAGCAGGTGAGAAATGAACTAGACTCACAGATCCATGCTTGAAGACCAGCCATTTCTTCTGCCTGCTGTATGGCTTTAGAGACAGAGTTGGAGTATGAACTGTCTGGAGCAGTCTGGTAGGTATAGTTTAAAACAAAATAAAAATAATAGAAACAAGAAACAGTCACTGTCCAGTCTTCTCCCAAACAGTGAAGAAGGAGCTTGCAAAGTATTATAACTTGACTGGGCTGAGTGAGGAATCATTCTTCACAAGCTGCAGAGGAGAGTAGTTCCCGTGGATGTAGATTGTAGGCACGGCACAAGTGATGGAGGAAAGTGAAAGAATATGCAGGATTTGACTGTGAAAATTAGGCAAGATTTATGTCAAACTGAATAAAAGCTCCTGATGGATCATACACATATTCCACTTATGCAAAATCTGCTTTTGTGTTTGAAACAAAAACACATATAAAAGAAGGAAATTAACAGTTGTGGTGTTGTTCTTTAGCTGATCACCTTTTCTGACTCAGGAAGTGAGGAATCCTGAATGCCTGACTAGCATACAATCACTTGATCAAACAGATAACCCATCGCTGATCTAGGGTTGCTTCTTTACCTGTTTAACTGGTCTATACAAATATCTTGTGCATGACTTCCTTATCCTGAGTGTCATGTGCAGCCTCCTTGGGTATAAAAGGGTCTCTCTGGCATAGATGTGAAAAGAAAATGGTAGATGAGTAATCTGCAAACCACTGACTAATTCAGGGGTGAGTTTTCTGGACCTAGGTGAAACACTCCATTATATCCTTTCTAATGATGCACTTTATGATCACTTTTATGCTATTCTTTATTATATAGGCTACATAGCATGTAACATCATTAAAACAAGTTTTATCCAATGAAAAGAGACTCCTTGCTTCGACAGATCTTATTTTATCTTCAGTGGTGAAAGAATACATGAAAGAGAAAATGAGATAAATCACATTCTTGGATTTACCAAACAAGTCTTTGTATTTCACCTTGCTGTAATGTTGAGGACTTTCATTCATAGTTATAGCTAAAACCAGGACCAAACATGTGCTTGAAAATTAATTGTCTCTTCATTCTGTCTGAATTTGAAATGAGCGTAGATGATACTTAAGATACTGTATTATTTTCTTCTCCAATCACTTTAATGTTTCTACTTTTTATCTTGTAACCTTTTTCCTTTACTAAGCAGTATGTTTTATTGTGACTGAAAAATAATTGAACTTGTATAAAATTTAAATGGAGAAAACTCTATTATTTGTCTATACTTCATTTCAGTATTGTGTTTTGGTTCAGCAGTAGTGAACTTTGTAGAACTTTGTTCCATGGTTTGGAACTGTGGATGTTCCATTCACAGTGTGTCCCATGAGTCAGAACAAGCTATAATATCTCTCAGACATAATCTGCTTTTTTCATAGCAACAACCGATACAGAAGGCTATATTTGCTTGAGAATTTAACTGAGATATCTTCTAGCAATAGGAGTGGATGTTCTTTTTCTCCCTTGAGGACTCGAAGTTAGTTACTGGCATAGCAAAATGCATGAATTGACTGTGACATCCAATAATATCTTCAACAGCTAATGAATGAACAGAAGTGTTTAGTTGGGTACATTTTTAAAGGGTCTTGCATGGCATTTAAGTGCCTTTTTGCAAAATACTGTTTTCTTTGAAATACTAATTTTCTCTTTTGTCTTCATAATGTCTGTGATTTTTACCCTACAGTATTTTATGGATTTTTTTTTTTTAATATTAAATACTTGATATTATATGACTTTTATAATTTTCTAAAATACTTTTCAAATGGTCAATCTTTAGCTGATCCATGTTGGAATCAAACACATTGATTCAAAAGTCTGTACTGTAGAGAGGTGTGTCTAGGTCATAATGTGTGTGTGGTTGGCAAAAGTTAGTCTACAAAAGAAGTAGAAATGTAATGGTAATTATATCTTTGATTTTGAGACCATTGGTTAGGACAGCTATACAGTAGTGTCTGACTTCCAGAAATATGTCATATCATAGTAAACCTTTTCAGCATTTTTGAAATGCTTAATTTTTTATTATTTGAATTTCAAAATAATGGTTTTATTACTTTAAATGGAAGAAGTGACAAAAGAAAACTCTAGTAATTCCACTGTCTTATTTTTATTAAATGATATTTGAACAGCAAATTTCAGCTTCACAGTTTAATCCTAGTCAATAATGCCAAAGACTAAGAGAACCATGGTTGTCTACTACGGGAATGAGCAATTTACTACTCTGATGCACAGGACTAGGTGCTCCTACCTTCAAAGATCCCATTTGCTAGACACACTTAGGATACTGAATTAGCAGCTCTGTAGGGAGTAAAATTTAACCAGAAATACCATCTGGATTTTGTCTGAACCAGAACAATAGAAGTCTCTTCAAATAAATATTTGGTTCATGTTGAGCAGAAGAGAAACTAATTAAATTGTGTAAATTTTTTTTTTTTCATTGAGAAATATTTCATAGCTATGAAAACTTAATTATTTAAGATATTTTCAGTTCTGGAATCTGTCTGATAATGAAGTAGTAGAAAAGAAATGGAGTGAA
>JANHFX010003010.1:55967-66178 GCA_027560015.1 Chloroceryle amazona
GAAATATTTTTTATCCCTTTTCATGTGCCCTGTACCATGATTTGCTTTGTATATAGTGCTTATATTATTCCTATTCTCTAAATATGCTTTTGTGCTACCATAATATAGTATTGTCTAACAAAATTTGAAACGAAGGACACATGTCCTAATAGGCCAGTTCAAGTACGTTCTTAGTGGTTTCTCAGACAAAGCTTCAGCCTTCTCCAGACACTTCAGTTGATTATTCTGCTACAAGTTGCTTCTGAAATTGCAGCTTTTCATGCATATGCCACTATCTTTGAATATGACTTTATTTAAAGCCCATATTCTTTGTGACTTGTCCTGAATTACTTCAAAAATTACCCATTATGCTTTCTATGAAGGGTGAAAATCATCAAAGATTATGTGAAACCTATTTATCTTTGGTATAAAGCTAGTAAAGGATCAGTACAGAATGATACCTTTACTCGACTGTAACTGATAAAATATGGCATTCTAGAAAGTGCTTAATTTCCCATGAAGATTAACTAACATTAGCACATAACTAGCATTATACTGTAAAGTTTGTTGCTATTATTTAATAACACACTGCATGCTATATTGCTTCTGATCCATAACTCTGTATTTGTTCTTCGTATGAGTTATTCACTGCACTCTGACAAGAGGCAATCCACGTATTTTGCAAAACACATGCACCTAGCAAAGGTGCTGTGAATAATAAAGCTGTGAAACAAGAAAACAGTTATGGGTTAGTAGCTGAACAAGCTTCTAGTTGCTGAGAAGACTATTTTTCAAGTAAAATGCCTGATGTCTTTTGTATAAAAACTAAATCAATCCAAATTATATATACAATGCAGCTGGAGACTGATTTTCCTCCCACACAGATGTACATGAAGTAAGCATGTTTGCATAAGTGTAAAACTGGTATGAATGAAGAGACAATTATGTCTTCTGTCTCTTTAAGATACTGTTATACTGTCTAGGACTTAACAGTATTGAAAATGGGAACAGATGAGACGAAAATGTTTGATTTGTGGAAAAAAAACAAGTAACCAAAATCTAACAACCAACTAAAAAAACCCACCACCCCAAAAAAAAAAAAAAAAGCATTAAGCAAACATTAAGCACATAAGACATTTAAGACCAAAAGTGCCATGTGCTGGATAGGTGTCACTGATTCCTGTTTTGCAGCATTGTCATTCATGCACATTTATATACATTAGGAAGATACAATGAATCCAAAGCCACAGAGATGGATCAGCCACTTACATTGATTTATTATTAATCCACCGAACTTTCACTAACTCTGAATGTCCTCTGAAAACAGAGAGAGCCAGTAAAAAGCAGCTTCACTGCCATAGGGAATGTCACTGTTTACAATAAATAGGGAAAGATCTGTTGAGTGGGTCATGTCAGTGAATTTGCTGAAAGAGCATTTCACACTTGACAGTGCACAGTGACTTAGGCTGATTCCTTCACTTGACCCTTATTTGCTGAATGACCTTCTTTTCTTCTGTCAATGATCATATTCAGGTTTATTACTTACTTGATAGTCCTTCACCATAACTTAACTGTAATTTTGTGCTAGTTTTCCATAAATTACGTCAGAAAAAAACAAACCACTCAATAACAAAGTATGGATTGTGAGAAAGCACCTTTCACATGATTTGTAGTGGCACAGTCCCCGTGTGACTGTGATATAAATATTGACTGTTCCAGCACTGTGTCGGGTATCAGTCCCAAAATTATCAGGTGCATTCCAAGTCCCTAGAGGATACTTTAGTTTGTACGCTGAAGAATATTGTTGAACAAAATATGAAATGTCAGACTTCTGTCTCCAAGGTTTAATGTCCTACATAATGCCAGAGTTACATGACCCTTTTGTCATTTCCAGGTAGAGGTATTTTAATTTTCTATAGGGCAAGTAGGGTTCTCAATTTTAGACCAATTAGGCTTGACAGCTTTCTGTTTCCAAGTTGTTTGAATTGTTTTTCCAACATATCCTTTTGTTTTGACAGCTATTTGCGATAAATATTTATGTGGTTATGTATGATAATTAATATATCTCATTTTCTCACTCCATTAAATGAAAGTACAGTAGAATTATTAAGGTTGTAAGAAAATTTCAAGAATACTACAAGAAGAAGGACATTATGTTGTCCTTATTTATTTAGATTTAGTGCACTTGCATATGTCTGTTGTTTAGTTATTTCTAATGTAACAAGGATTTATTTTCTCAATTTTAAACACGACTTACACAAGGCACCTAGTTTAAATGAAATATTTGTCTCAAAGCTCATCTTTGGTTCTTTTCTCTTCAATGGAGCTTGCAATTACTAGAACACATTCATTTGCTAAGATGGATTACAAATTAATAGCTCCCTCTCAGATGCTTTTTGGAGATTTTGGACATTGCTGGAGTGAGGAAGTCCCCTCACTAGTGTGTGAGTTTAAGTTTCTGTTTTTCAGAACAAAGCCATTTTCTGGGGTGTTTTGTCTTGCTCTTCGTGGTTTCATTTTTGCATTGCATATAAGAACAGTGTCTCTCAAATTTAGCAACATACTGCTGAATTATGTACACATAGATATTATTACAGTGGCTACCATTAATTGACAAGAAGACTAATTTCCATGGTATCTTTCAAGTGAGAATTTAGAAACAGTGTAAAGATTAAAACCAAAACTAAACAAAAATCTCTGACATTGATAAGGTGATATAGAAATTTTCTTTACAGTAGGAAATAACAGCAGATACAAGGAAATGTATTTAGGCTTTCACAGATTTTAGGCTGAATTGTTCTAGAATTCTTTGAGCTAATGTGGACTACATCATTCAGGCAATGTCCAATAAAAGGAAGAAGGAAAATCAGCAGGATAATATCATATTCTAAAAACATTTTATACAACCTTATCTTATAACAGATTACCTTAATGAATTTATGCAGATCCAGGCAAATTTGGTGTATTTCAAAACTCTGACAACTGTGCTAATGATGAATTTTTAATTGTGATCAGAATTTAATTACTGCGTTGGAAGAAACTTCAATAATGAATTTTCAGTATGTAGATTATAGAATTTCTTCTGAAAAAGAAAATTTAGCTTTTCTAGTTTTTCACCTCAGTAGAACTTGCATTCTTTTCAGGAAAGATAGTCTTACTTAACAGATGCACATTGTGCACTGAATTTAAGATGCTTTGCAAAACAATCCTTTTAAATACATGTTCCATAATGTTCCATATATGGGAAGTGGAAAGAAGATGGTACTTTTTTGGAAGTCTCCAGAGGGAAACCTGTCTGCCTAGTGAAGCCTTTGGGATACCAATTTATTCACTAGGACTTTGTCTTGCTTATTAAGAACTGATTTTTTGAAGACACAGCTAACATCAAACATATGATGAACTGGTTTCCCACCACAATCTAAAAAATACTGTCAAAAATGCTGGTGTTCAAATCCAGGTTATAAAGGATTGTTGGGGTTTTTTTGAGCTTTGGAAAAGCAAATGTAGAACTAGAACATAATGGAAATCATTGAAGTGATAGATTTTGTGCTGTACAGAAGAATAAAATTCTGTGTCACGCTCGGAAATTCATTAAAAGACATCCTGTGAAAGGCTCTCTAATAGTTTCTTACATACTTCAGTGTGATTTGTGTAATACTCATTAACCTAGTTCAAATAAGCAAGTTTTTAATGAAATATCTATTCAAAAATGGGTACTCCAAGGGCATGACACTTAGTTTTCAAGTCTAGAAAAGACCAAAGGCTGTCCTGACATTTTTTCCTTTAACAAGAAAAGTTTGTTCGATGATCAAAAATTAAATGCATATAACTAAAAATGTTTTAGCCTATATGATTACAGGAACATATTTTTTTCTGAAGCACAAATAACATATATTTTCTGTACATTTATCAACTGTATATGCAATCGTGGTTTTTTTTAATATATATAAAATGACAGATCTAAAAATAAATTCTCATTGAAAACTTCAGACATTTATTTTCTTTTAAAATAAATGCTGATCAATTAAACTGTATTGAAAATGTCAGCAGTAATGAAGATAGCAGGAGTAAACCAGCAATTATCAGCAATCATAAAGAAAACAAGCTGGGAAGAATTTATTAAAATGAATATTCCAAGTTTGAAATAAATCAAAATGTAATGAGCACACTATGCTATTTTACTATTCTTAAAGACAGTGAGACTATTATAAATGCAGGTGCTTGCTTGTAACTTGTAAATGCCAGAAGCTTAAGCTGTGAAGTAATCTAGAATTCAGTTAATGTGAGAAGCTGAACAAAACAAAACCCTTAGCAATGCCAGTATGTGTTCTAGTTTGGTACATGTTCCAAACTAGAACATACAAACAAGAAAATCCAGCTTGTGAAGGACCATATTGCAAAAGTTGCATCTTTGATTAAGCCCTTCACAAGCTGAGCATTTGTCTCAATATGACAATTTGACAACTTGGAGTAGAGATTCCTGAGTAGCCCTTTATAAAGAGAATAGAACCAAGCACAGAAAATCCCAAGAAGGCAGTGGTAGAAGGTGATGGTGTCAGCTGGCAGAAAGACATCAGCATGGGGTAAACAGCTAAACTTGCTAGAGTGTAGAACATCACCAGGTTTCTTGGAAGAAGCTTAACTGCCAAGATGCTTAAGGCTGTTCTGGACAATAGCATATTCTGTGATAATATAACTTTTGTTACTTTATCTCCCACCTGGAATATGGTCCAGCTGCCTAAAAGAAGCTCAACATCACTTCTTCCAAGCAGTGGAAGAAGCAGCAAGTTCCAATCTCTCTCACTATCCTCATTTCTTTTTCTGGATTTCCTTGCTTGATGTCCTAGTGAACTTGAAAACATTAAAGGCAAAGTTAGGCCCTCTGTCTTTCATTTATCTTCAGCATCATCAGGAAGAGTGCAGTTCTAACCTACTTGTCTTTACAGTGTTTCAAGCTTACAAATATATAAAACTGAATTTTATTCTTACAAACTGTTAGTGATGTTGATTTTTTTTTTCCAGTAGCTGGAGGAGGTTACTATCTTGACCTATGAATATATATATTTTTTTTTTTTTTTTTCTGCAGAAATTCCCAGGACTATGAGAAAATTTTCTTGAAATGTACATAGAGACTTCCTGAGTTCTCTGACAGTCTCATCTGTGATGAAAGGAAATGTGAAGTGTATAGTGGCCCTGAGTTATTTTTTTTTAATTTAAAGGGATCATTTTCCCTGTAAAGACAATAAAAAAACATGGGGTTTCATGGCATGCAGTTGCCCTGCAAACCTGCCACTGGTGGCATGTCAGAGAGTAATGATTGCTTTAGTAATATTTCCTGAAAAATCTTGAAGCTGAGCTCCTCTGTAATCAGGAATATGAGAGACATGGAAATAGAATAATTACACAATGCAGATCATGCCTGCTAAATCCTTATTCAGACTCTACACAACTTTAAAAGCATATTAGGAGACTTACAACTTTCAGAGGTAGCGGTTTCCAGCTTTTTGGAACTGCCTGAAGAATATTTCTCTTTTTTTGGGGGTGCAGTGTTCTGTAGGTTTATCTTCTAGATTTGAATCCTGTCAAACCTGTAGTCAATCAGAATAATGAGACAGTCCTGGGTAAAAAAAACCCCTTGATGTTTAACAGTTTTGCATATATATATGCTTTTTATGAATACACCTGTACACAGACTATTTTTCAGGTAAAGCTGCACCTTGTCATTGATCCCAAGTCACGATTGGTTTTTTCTATTGAAATAATTAACTATTGACTCTTCAAGCTCACACTAGGATTTTGAAACACTTATCCAGCTCAGTAGCTGGATAGTCTGGGTGAATCTCTGAACTTTAATGCTTTTCTATTTCTCTCCAAGTTCTGATTCTAATGCACATCTGTATACCGCAGTTCCACCTACAAAAATCACAGGAATTTCTATTTCAAAGCACTGAAATAGTTGTTTTCAACACAAAATTTTCCCTGTATTTTCCATAATCTGTGTTTCTTCTTTTTGGAGTTAGATAATTGATTTCTTTAAACTTATTTATTATCCGTGTGAAAGGCTACCTAAATAAGGCTAACTTTATTTGAAACTATTCTGTTACTAACCAAGAATTTGTGTTTTCTTCATACTGAATTAACAGCAGAGATAAGTAGCAACAAATTTAAAGAGTAACAGGTCTGAAGCAAAACACTGCTATCACTGGGATTTCTGAAGAAGTTTGCATGTAGATCAAAACTTTATGGCTCAGACCCATTTTTAGCATTGATTTCTTTATTCTGTGCTGATGTTATTTTACAAAACTAGTGTGAAGGAATGGAAAATGATGATCAGTTGTTGACAATAAATATGATGTATCAGTATTTGTTGCCATCACAATATTGTATGAATTATTTGTGTTGGGGGGATACGGAACTACAGATCTGCCTTAAGAATCATGCCCTAAATGGCCAATATACATTATTTCTATTAGCTTTTCTAACTGCATGTAGCAAGAAATCAGTGACAACCAATAGAGTATGATCTTTTTAAAAAGAGATATTGACACAGCCAAATATAAAACCCACTGTGTTCATAGATACAATAGAGAATAAGAAATTTACATAAATATTCATATATTGAGCTCACAAAATGGGCACTTTGTTATTCATCACTTTAAAACATTTTTATAGAATGCAAATATATTGGTGCTTGTTTTTTTTTCCTAGTGTTGATGAAAATGAATAGTACTTGGGGACCAAGTCTGCCTATTAAAGTGATGTGATACATTACCATGCTTGTACAGAAATGAGCACAGATGGCGGGTCTATTACTTCTCTAGCAAGAATTCCCCCCCACCCCGCCCCAGGATTCAAGTCTGAGGAACACTTGCTCAAGTCAGGCTACCTCTGTGTGGATCCTTAAAAGGCTTTTTCCATTGCTTGTACATTAGAAGAAAATGATTAATGGTATGTTAGAACTTTATAATGAGTGAAATCTTTCAAACCAAGAGTCTGAAATTTTTATATTTTTCCCCCAACTAAAGGGAAATATATTTTGCATGTAAATATGTCTACAGGGATGAAGTTTTGTGTACCATGCTCAGATTCCCAATAGCCCATTTAGCTCTGACAGATCATTTACTTCACACTAGAATGTTTGAAGATGTTAGATTTATAGACATTTGTTAATTAAACACAATATGTGAAATATAAACAACGTACTAGTAACTTTATAGTGTTTATATGCAAAAGTTATCACTTCAGGCAGAAAAAGAGTAAATTAAACAAAAAGAGGTTAACTTCTATAATCTTACTTTTATTATAAGAATCAATAAAGCAATACTTCATAAGGTTTTGTCAATCCTTTATTATACATCTGAAAAAAGAGAAAGGGTTTTCAGCCTGCCTTGTGACTTGACAGAGTCTGTAATTACCAAAGACTCAGAGTTAAATGATAGTTTTTAATGTCAATTGATCAAAGCCAGATCACCTTGCAGCGAAAACAAATGTAATGTGGGTTAAGATTTCCAATAATAGGCAAAAATGAAGCATATGCATTTATTTACTTCATTATGTTGAATGTGTTCAGATTTGTGGGTTCTATACTGAGACCACCATCCTTTAGCAATGCAACAACATATGAAAAATGCTCAATGCTTTTGCTGTGAACTGTCACACAAAGGCAGTACTGTCAAATCTGGTGTGGTGGCTTGACCCTGTCTGGATGCAAGGTGTCTGCCAAAACCCCTCTATCTCTCCCTCTCCTCCACTGGACAGGGGGAGAAAAGTACAACAAAAGGCTTATGGGTTGTGACAAGGACAAGGAGATGACTCAGAAATTGAGTTAACGGGCTAAACAGACTTGACTTGGGAAACTGATCTAATATATTACAAATCTAATCAAACTAGGATAAAAAAAAAATAAAACCAAATATTAGAACACCTTCCCCCATCTTTCCCTTCTTCTCGGTCTCAACTTCTCTCCCAATTTCTCTACCTCCACCCCCAAGAGTCTAAGGAGTGAGGGTTGTGGTCAGTAATCATACATTGTATCTGCTGCTTCTTCCTCCTCACCCTTTCCCTGCTCAGTGTGGAGTCCCCCTAGCACGAGAAAGTCCTGCACAAACTTCTCTGATGTGATGCCTTCCAAAAGGCAACAGTTATTCACAAACTGCTTCAGCGCTCAGCTGATTCACCACGGGGTCAAAAGTCCTGCCAGCAAAGCTGCCCCAGCATGGGCTCCTCTCTCCATGGGTCCTGCCAGGATCCTGCTCTAGTGCAGGCTTCCCATGGGGTCAAAACTTCCTTCAGGCATCCCCCTGCTCTGTTGTGGAGTCCTCCACAGCCTGCAGGTGGATATCTACTCCATCATTAACCTCCATGTGCTGCAGGGGGCCAACATGCCTCACCATGGTCTTCACCATAGGCTGCAGGAGATTCTTTGCTCCAGTGCCTGGATTACCTCCTTCTCCTTCTTCACTGACTTTGGTGTCTGCAGAGCTGTTTCTCTCCCATTCTGAACTTCTTCAACTGCTCTTGTGCAGGAGTTTTTTCTTCTTTTAAATATGTTTTTACAGAGGCACTACCACTGTCACACTGGCTCGGCTTTGGCCAGTGTCAGGTCCATCTTGGAGCTAGCTAGCATTGGGTCTATTGGACGTGGGGAAAGCTTCTCACAGATGCCACCCCTGTAACTCCTTCCACTAGCAAATCTTGCCACACACACAAAAAATACATTTGAATAAAACTATTTTCAAAATGGGATTGCATTCTTCTTGTTCCATCTAAGTGAATCTTAATTTTTGTCATTTCCCTCTTTATTTTCCTTATATGATGATCTATAAGGTATTTTCCTGTGTGAAAAAATGGCATCCAGAACCTGGAGGATTCATTTCAAGATTGAATTCCTTCTGAATATAAAATGAATTATTACTATACCAGTCCTGTACCCAAAGTTTTCTCTATGAATGTAATCTTCTGTGTTATTTGGAGTCTGCTGGAGCCTGTAAGAGACAAATATCTCGTGGGGATGGGCTGAATTGTGTCAGTTGTCACAAACCAGAGTTTGAGCTATTTTGGGGACCGTCAGTGCATTTGTGAAAGGTTTTAGGTGGAGAGATAAATCCATTGTGTTTGGGAAAGATTTTGTGTAGGGTGAGGAGGCCTGCCAGCAGTCACAAATTCATTTTGTCATCTCACGCCAGCTGCAGGTGAGAGAAAGTTCAGATATGAGAAAGAAGGTAGAAAGAAAGGTTATAAACATCTCAGAGCAAGAAAGGACAAGTAATATGAAAGTAATTACTACCAGAATCTAAAGATCTAATAGTTGTTCAATGCTAATAGACTTAAAGTTGTGTTATTATTGAGTAGTAGTGTGCTGCTTGTCATTGCTTTGATGCACATGTCACCTCAGTTTCAGCTTCTTGTTCTCAACTGGAGAAAGTAAACCCCACATCTGAGCAGTCAGCAAAGATGCAATTTGATTAAATATTATGATAGGTTCTTTGACAGTGACTGAGTGAATTTTCTGAAAGTAAGAAAAAGTAACTTGTTAGTGGCTTCAAAAGAAGAAAATGCCACAAAACTTTCAGTTTCTTTACAAAGCTGCAAGGGCAGGAAGACAAATGGGCAGGGATATACAGGGATATTCCCAGGCTAATTCTGTTCTAACTCAAACCAGGACAACCACTCAAACTATACATCTGCTTTCTGTGAGGAGACTTTTTTTCTCACCAAAATGGACAGAAGGGATGAAGGTTAATTGAGATTTTGCTATAGGCAAATTCTTACTGGGTAAGAATATCTACACTTTGTATAGGAGTTGCCTTAGTCCTGAGAACTGGGAGAGCATTCAAATGTGTTTTGGACATTTTTCTGGGATAACTTGAAGCTTACGACCAAAAATAGCAAAGAGCCATTGGGTCAGGGCTGAGGATATTGAAAATGTGTAAATCAGAAAAGAACTATATGTTTTACATTAGAAAGAAGAACCAATCATTGCCTACAAACAAATTCTAATGTTTTATAAGAGAGCTCCTCTACCTGGGGAGCAGATATGTATTTAGCCTTTGAGAAAATATGAGAAGAATGTGGATGCCCCCTCCCTGGAACTGTTCAAGGTCAAGTTGGATGGGCCTTTGAGCAACTTGGTCTAGTGAAGAGTCTATGCCCATGTCAAGGGGGTTTGAACTAGATGATCTTTAAGGTCCCTTCCAACCCAAACCATTCTCTGATTCTGTGATTCTGTAACT
>JANHFX010003010.1:66278-86991 GCA_027560015.1 Chloroceryle amazona
TCAAGGGGGTTTGAACTAGATGATCTTTAAGGTCCCTTCCAACCCAAACCATTCTCTGATTCTGTGATTCTGTAACTATAACATAATGACAGAGAGAGAACCAAATTAAGTGCTAACACTTTTTACTAGCAAGTAAATTCAACTATTCCTTACAAACCACAGCTGAAGAGGAATTTAAAGGATGACAGCTCTAAAGAGGTTTGGGAGTATGACTGAAACTCTTAATATCTTTTCCACTCACAAGACAATGTTACTTTCCCAGTTACTTGCCCTCATGTGAAAGAAGGGAGGTAGTCCTACAGTAAATACTACATGTGCAAGTGAGTGGATTTCATTTTGGAAATAGCTGAAAAAGAGATGATAGTCAGTCATGAATGAGTCATTGCCAGATAATTACTAGATGAGCTAAATTAATAAAATTATAGCCTAGGCAAGTCTCAGCTATTGTATGGTTTATTTCTTTCTGCATTGTTAGAGAAATGAATATCATCAATAGGATTAAAAAGAGAAATGATATTCTGTTTCACATAGTTATGCAGTTCACAGGCAAATGTGTAGTAGTTGGGTTTGAAAAAAAGGTGTTAATTGAAGAATATTGATTGACAGAAAGTGAGAACATAGGTTTTGCATGCTGTGAAATAGAAAATAACAACACTGTATGGAAAGGACAGCCATAACTTTTAAGATTTTTATAGTGTTTTAATGCAAAGAGGAATTGCAGTGTTACGTTAAACCAGTGTATTAGATTAAGGCAGTTGTCCATCTGGTGAGTGTAGTATTGTTCAGCTGGAAGGTGAAAGGAAGGAAGGAATGCCATACTGAATAATCTATTTTGATTTAGTCAAATGACTGAAAGAAGGACATTTGAGGAAAATCTTGGAGAAGGTTTTTAGGTTTGGTTTTGTTGGTTTGTTTTTTTTAATCCTTAGAAGCTACCAGCAGATTTTTTGACTGTATCAAATTGCAGTGGTAAACATTCCCCCAAGTCTAGCAGGCAGGCTGCAGATTTTGTACATGCCCCTATAAAAAGATTTACCCCAATACTACAAGCTGATGAATTGCCCTATTGCTACAAGACAGCACGAAAAGCTATCTACCATAAACCAAAACACCACTTTGTGAAGAATTTGAGTCATTCATATATTCAATGTCAATGTATTCAACACTGCTGTGAAGATGGTTTTAAACTCATTTTGCCTACCATGTTCCAATGAACTACATTAAGTACTTTAAGCCTTGCTGTCCTGATTGTTCAGCAGTTACATCCATTTCAAGTAATAGTATAGCTAGTGAATCAGTAAAGGGTTCCATAATAGCTTTTACTAATGAGCTTATTATTTTCACTATTTACCTTAACTGATGCAGTGTGTCCTGAATATTGGATACAGCTGACTATTTTCTCAAATGAAGAATGACTAAAGCTGAATGTTTTAACTTGTGACTAATCATATGTGATTGTTGCTGTGATATCTTGATACATAATTAAATTTAAATTTGATTTTATATCCACTTCCAGTGAACTTAATTGCTTGCAGAGTACACTTTCTCTAAATGAAGAGCTATATATAGAAGGTCTAGAATTTTAGTATCTGCTGTGTGAAACCAAATGCTTTAAAGAACTTAAGCAAAGACTGATGGATCTTGATACCTTTAAAGTATGGGACAATTTTGCTGAGTCTTGTGTTCACTTTTGAAGCATTTTGCAGAATATATAGTCCAAAAAGTGTCTTCTTAAAATGCCTAAAGCAGCTAATAAATGTTATCACACATACAGAAGGCAAGTTGTGCTCTCTGGGACCTATGGAAAACTTAAGAGACATTTTATATGAAATGGTTAATATATATATATATATGACCATGGCCAATGATGTTTTAGGAATGATACCTAGGTCTGTGTATGCTTCCTTAGGAATATCCTCAGTATCATTTATGGTGATATTTAAACAAATATCAAAGACAAAATACTGTAGTTATGTGGCAACCTTGTTTTAATGAATAGCATTCATTGTTTTGCATATATGGAGTATTTTCTGCAGACATAAGAAGGTCTGCAATGTTTTTCATAAGACAGATTCTGCAAAATTTGAATATGCTCCATTGTCTATGCTCATATGCAGATCTAATGGGCAGGAATTAGGCATTTCTCTACTCCATTCCTGATAGAGTCCTTTCCTTTCTTTTTCTTACAGCATAACATCTGGCAAAATATTTTTGAGACAGAGATATATAGAGTTATCTTATTGTAGGGTATGCAGACAAAACCTAACATATGGAAGGTATTTATATAATGTACAGTATCTGTGATGAGAAGGTAGATTTTTCTTGCATAATTTGAGTATTACAGAAAATGGGGGAATTTGAATGAAGAATTGCATCTTAATAAGCCACAGAATTTTGCTAGGTGGTTAATTTTAGTCTATATTTTGAGTTTTCATATCTTAGAAACAATGTTCTACTTACTACAGCAGTTCTTTCCTGAATGAGTGTATCTGGTTTCAATTGCTTCTTTTTTACATACCAATCTGTTAAGCAAATTTTGGCCTACTTTTTACTTATATCAGTTATGTAATGCTAAGTGATATATGCACAAATTGGCTATTGTCCTGCAATAAATATTCTGTCTGGATATGCATGTGTCTGTACAATCTGGAGTTTGTTTTACAAACCTGAAATACCACACATTTAGGCAGCAGTCACCATCTAGTTTTTATTTAGCAGAACTAAAATGGAAGATGGTCTTTGCACACACAAAAAGCCATGCATAGTACTGAATGTTTCTTGCTTCAAGAGGTAGATAACTCATTTCTTGTTAAAGTTTGTAGCAAAATTAAAGCTATAATAAATAATATGATTTAATGGAATATAGTAATTATGCTGTATTTTTTTTTTTCTGTGAAATATATGTGCACACAATTAATGTACCTCATTAAAGTGGAATGGTGGTGCCATGAGAGTTAATATGAACTAGAAGATGACTCTCTGAGAGTAGAATAACTTACTAAACAATTTTTTTTCTGTGTTTGTGTCTTAAACTAGCTATACTCATCGTGTGGTTGGGAGTGGAATCAAAGCTCAGTCTGCAAATCCAGAAGTAAAAGTGAAGGGAACAGATCCTGTAATAAGTCAAATTATTGACAAGCTGAAACATGTTATTCAGGTAAACTGCTTTTACCTATAGATATAGTATAATACTGAAGTAGTAGTGAAAGTATTAATTTACTGTACATTAAAGTTGTTAATTCAAGCTGCTATTCAGTGCACATCAAAAGCAGAACACTACTTGTTTTCTGTTTCACTTCTATTATTAAAAGTGATTTAGTTAAAAGGTTTGCATACTGCAGATAAGCATAGAAAGTCAAACTATGTGTGTCAGCTGGGCCACCTGTACCCGTGAGTGCCACAGCTTGGCATTAAAGAGTACAGAAGTACAAACAGTACAATTTAGGGATATTAACTAGGTGCATATGTTTGGAAAACAATAAGACATAATTTTCCTCTTCCCTCTTTACTAAATCTAGGTTCTTAACAAGTCTTGATGCAAGGTTTTTTGTTTAGATGCCAGATAGGAAAACTGGGAAGTTTGAACAAGAATAGCATGCTTGCTAAAGGAGTTGGTGTTCATTACCTATGAGTTACTAAATTTAAGGCTTACATGTCAGTAAATTCCAATATAGTTCTGCATAAGTATTGTAATGTTTAAAGGATTACAAGTATCTTTTGTTATATGCTGTACCTACATGCACAGATAGCCAGAAATACAGAACAAAAACCTAATTCTGTTGAAACCAACAATTACTTTAAGGACAACTCTGTATTTCAGTTGAAAAATATGTCTCCACTCTGATTTGAATATTCAGTGATAGGAAATGTTCTACTGGCATTTCTTGTCAGTGCCCCATCTAACCCACATCCTCTGACCTGCACTGGTAAAAGGAGGGACTACTTAGAGAGGGCAAGCAAACTTGACATCTTCATGGTCTCCATTCCCTTTTCCTACCTCATTCCCCAACCATGAGAATTAGAGATATTAGATGGTTCTTTCTTGCCTAATGCCTTTAGTTCCATCTGAGGACTTGCTTTAGTTTAGTTTTCCCATCTTCTTGGTAGCTTTTAAATACAGTTTACCAAACAGTTTCTGGAGTTCAGATATTACTAATAGCTTAATGATAAATTCTCCTGGTTCTTATTTCTCTCTGTGAAAAATAACTCTATTTCTGACAATGAAGAAAAGAGTGGAGAAATAGAAAACAAATTTCCTTTGCATCAGAAGGATTGTTTTCTGGGAGAAGTGGCATCCAGACTGGAACTCATTAGGCAATCATTATCCCCTCTTCTTTAGATGAAATATCTTTTGTAGCCCTCCAGTTTCAATCTGCTTTTCTCTTTCTTTATTAAAATGGTGACTAAAATGGTGAGAAAATTAATACAATCTTCCCTCCAAAGAGATGCTATGACTTAGATAAGAACTACAAATTGCTGTGCAAAGAAAAACATTGCAGATCTTATGGGGTAAGTTTCAAGGTCTTTTATCTATCAGGAATGCTGTCCTTCTTTGGTATTAGGTCTGCACTGCATAGTTTATTGTGCTGTTTTCCTCAAGACACTAGAAGTTGTATTGTTTCCTCTTTCAGTGAGAATCTACAAAATTGGAATAGAACAATCCCATGATAAAGTATTTAATTTTGAGAACTTAATGGCCTTTTTCCCAAAGGACTAGAGAGGGTCTTGGGGAGTAAAACATACAATTTACATACTACAAGGCTTACTAACATTCTGTATATTATCTTTCTATGGGATAGTTTCCTTTCTTGCAGCTCTGAGTATGGAAATAGGGCCAGGGGATAAAAGAGCATCAAATTCCTTAGAGGCTTGACATATAACTGCTTTTCCTCACATAAAAAGGGCTGAAGAAACTGAAGAAAAATCTTTCTTCTCTACCATTTACTGCTTGGGAAAGGAGGATGGGGAATGTAAATTAGAGATATACACGCAAAAGATCACCTTTTTGTCCTTTGTGATATGAAAAGAATGAATCACATATTAAGCTTATGATGGACAGATTAAATAAGGAACCTTAATGGATTGTGGTGTTTCCACAGAGACAGACGGAGTCATACTTAAGTCTAGCAATATTACTGCACTGCAAGAGTTTAAACAGCTAATTTAGTTGTAAAAAATCATATTTGTCCTGTTTTTCAGAACTAATAATTCTTGTAATGTATAAAAGTTTAGATACTTTAATTTAGCTTTAAAGTGACACAGACTGGCAGGGTGATATACAACTTGCTATTTACGGAGTCAACTGTATACATTTTTACACAAATTCCATGTTGCTGTAACATTACTTGCTGAATAAGTGAATTTTTATTATTTAGATGTGTTTTGTATGTAGTCATTTGCTTTCTCTGTATCAGGAGAAAGGAAATGAGCGATAATTCATATTTATATGACTTTTCACATTATCTTTTAAACACATCAAGATGCAGGACATTGAAGCAGCATTTCTCGCTGCCTCAAGATGCCATGATAGGACATGGCCCTTCTTTCTCAACCACAGTCAGAGTTCTGTGTATCATTAGTAAGTAGAGCTCGATTTTCTTTTGTTTGTACAGCCTGTCATGGTACCAAGGCCTTCAGGACTGAACATTCTTTACTACTTGGTAAATATCAACATGCAGCAAAGAAGCAGAAAATTTGCTTCTGGTACTTCTCAGTAAAAATGGTGAAATACTCTGAAATATTATTTAATCACTTATGTGGCATTTGTTTGCAGCAGGGGTGGAATTCAGTTCTATAATTTCTAATTGTTAAAAAACCCTATGTTTAAACTATAGAAGGACTATTCTGAAGAACATGACCCGTTATGCATTTAGAGTACATAATTTAAGTCAGATTGCAAAATATATCCTAATTACATTTTGTGCTTCCAGAACAGAAAATGTAATTCTCTCTGGCAAATCCAGGGTAGAAAAACTCTGTTAGAAAGCTTCATTGTTTTCTGAAACCTTCTTATCTCTTTGTCATCAAAGCAGATGACTCCTTTTCTCACGAATTACACTAAATTCCCCTTCTTACTTTAAAGAATGCCAGCATGAGGGCAAGAAGGAAGTGAATAATCTCAGATGTAAATGGTAAACCCATTCATGGGAGGGTCCAGTGAGCTCCCAGAAAGTTAGACCGTACAAATTTGTTGTACAAAAGACCATATATTATCAAGTAGCAAAAGAAGAACAGATATCCTAAACACCCCTTCCTACTGATCTTGAATGTGTGCATAAGAAAACAAATCAAAGACCATTCTACACTGCATGCAGAAAAGACCAGATGTCTCATAGTATGTCTTTTCTTACAAGGTAGGTATACTAGTGCATAAAAATCCCATGAAAAAAATTAGCTCTAAAATATGTAAACATGCAGTGCTTAAAGATACTGTTTTATAGGTTCTTTTCTATTGAAAATGTTAAACAGTTGATATCAATCTTGTTGTATAAGTGACTGTATCTCTTCCCAGCTGGCTGTGGTTTTGTGGCACTTCTTTGTGAGATTCTCACAGCAATCCTCCTTCTTTTTCTGTAAATAGTGGGTTTACCAGAAATCAATAGAAATTTTGATTTCATTGGACTTTGACTGCTGTAATCTATGCTTTGGACTCCACAGGTTTGTGTTCACAGTAGCAAAGTGCAATGAGAGGACCTAACATGAACTCTGCTGAACCTGTCTGAAAATGCCTTGGCAAAGTCACCTTCTTTTGTAACAATCCTTACTTGTACAGACAGCTGTTTTGAAGAGTTTTACTTGTACAGACAGCTGTTTTGAAGAGTTTTAAATGATGGGCTTTTCCTCATTCATTTATTGTCACGGTAGACAAATAACGGGTTCAGTAGATAGTCTCCTATGTACTGCAATCTGCATGCTATCACTCTAACAGGCACTCATGAAAAGCAAAGTCAGTTGCATATGGTAGCAACAATAATGGTAATTACTTTTCTTTCTTCCTCTATAATTTAAAAACACAATTCATTTGTCTTTTCTGCAAGTGCAAATACTGAGAATATGAAGCATGGTATTTTGGTGCCGTGCTTACAGGGGATTGGACCATGGTCATTTCAATGTATTTCTTCTTTCAAAAGACAATCTCAAAAAGATACTGCTTTTGAAAATAGTAGATGTCACTTGGAGCTTGTATTTACTGGTGAAGTTTTAACAAATCTTGCCATAGTAGAAAATACCCCTATGCCTGTCTGTCTAATTTAGACAGACCAAATTTCCTTCTGGATATCTCCGGAGGACCCATCACTCTATTGACTGTACTGGAATTTTAAATGATTCTATTAGGATAAATAATTTCTCATTTCTAGATGCAGAAAAAGACGTGCCTGAACTTATTTGGAAGGGATTCCATCCTATAGTGCTGTATCACTGGGCTGCTGCCTGAAATACATGGAATAATATTTACTTTCTCCACAAAATGGAAGTGACACCTACATCCTTTAAGTGAATAGAGGCCACTACTACTTCACAAGACATTAAATATAGGTGACAATTCAGGTTTTCCTGAATTCAGGTCATTATTGTGGCATGGTATGTTCTGTGTTACCTGCTATCATTTACCCATTCACCTTGCTCAAAAAGGTTACAAAAATAGGGAATTGAGATTCTGTTTTGACACTGATTCATCATAGTAACAACTTAACTTTCCAGCTCTGTTTTTTAATGCTTTTATCAATGTACCACAGCATGGGCAAAATAAAATGTGGTTTTGTAGGAGCTGTTCAACTATGTATTGGAAATGGTGACAGAATTAGCTGGGTCCTCATCTGCACATACAAAGAGCCATGTTTTTAAATTATTCATACGCAGTATGTGGCACTTGCAATTGTGCTTCCTTTTGATCACTGATAACAAGTTTGTGCCTTCTTTAATGTTATGATAATCATCTAATAGTTAATATCCCTCTGCATCTTAGAATAGTTCAAACTGCTGTATAAAATTAATAAATTATACATTCTGCTCACTCTGTTTACTGAAATGAAATAAGTGAATTCTCAAGAGTACAGCATTTATCAATCTCAGATATTAGGGCCTTAGCATGACAACAGTCTTCAATAACACACTCTTGGAGACTCACTTTCAAAATGTGTTGGGTGTTTTTCCTTTCCCTTCTTAATTGTTTTTTTTTTTTTTTTCTTGTTGTTGATATATTGTATCGTGCATTTTGCACCACTCAGTAACAGGTACCACACAGAGGTAATTGGGAAGTAAAATTTCAATGCACTTTGTGCAACAGCCATTCCCCATTCACTGGTATTAAAACTGCTTTCAGCTTTGTTTGCACCTAAACGGCTTATTTATTCTTTTTCTTGCAATAGGAAAGATTGCATCACAAGTTTTGGTTTTTTTTTCATATTACAAATGCATATCTAAATGTTATTTTCACTTTAGATTTCAATTTTAGTGCCTTTTTCACCTACTACTTTCTTCCAAAGTTAGAACAATCATGCTTGTACAGAATATCTCAGTATCTTGATTATGATAATTTTTTTCCCAGTGATTTGTTGTCTCTCCCTTTCATATTTTATGTGTTGACTCCTTTTGTTTTGTTTCTTGAATTAATACAATGTTACTGTTTCTTTTGAAATCAATCCCTTGGACAAATTCCATATTTGGCAAGGCATGATAGTAGAATATTATGGTGACGTCATATTAGGATATTCCTACTTGACAGAGAAGCCTATTTCATATTTGTTGTGTAAGCTCTTCCTGTTTTCTGGCACATCTATGGAGAGATGGCTTATCATACTATATTATCTTGAACTCCCTCTGTCTGCCTGCTGGTGCCAAAGATATGTTAAATATGTATTACCATTGCATATAAGATATTGGCATAAATTCTGTAAAGATGTTAAGCAGCAAGAAATGAGAAGGGAGACTATTTTTCTGAGTTTAACCATCTTCTTAAAAGATACTTCAATTTCCAACCTCATAAATATACATTAGAGTGAAGGATCACTCATGATTTTGTACCTCTTAGAGTGAAAACGTTTTTCATAGTTCTGTGATGATAATGAAGTTATATGGCCTTTTTGTTGCTCACATAGGTGTTCTTTCCGTATTTGTTAAGTCTAAACTCTAAAAGTTATCTTAGCATTCTGAGATGACCATATGTCCTGGAAAATTATGTGTAATCTCAAACCTACATATATTTTACAAGTGGAAGGCCCAGAAGGAAAAAGTGATTTAGGAGGGCATGAAGTTGAGCCCTTGTGTCTCCCAGTGTTGGGATGCCAAGGGGATAAACTGAGAACAGATCACCAGCCATGTAGTCCTTTTGTCAGTAACCTAAATAAAATCCCAATAATCTTTTTTCCTGGTTTGCTTTGGTTTTCACTAACTAGATTTCCAAAGCTATTAAAGGCTAATCAGTCCCATTCATTTAGCACAAATGATCCTTATTTTTGTGTAGTATCTTTTTAAATAGAATATGTGATCAAATGAAGAGCTTTTGATTTCTCTTAATGTAACAAAAGAAAAAGGAAGTACATTGTACAGAGTTTAAGGTTCAAAATGATGAGTTAATAAAAAAAATTAAATCCCTAGCATCTGTATTTTTGTTATTTTATTCTGTTCTATATAAAGCACTGCACAATAAACAGTGAGAAAACATATGCATTGATGCAACAGAGAGATACTATCAATTGTTATCCATTTAGTGCAGACAACAGTGGCACAGAAAACAACTGCCTTTTCTAGCTACTTAAGTGGATAGTGACACTAACTGAAGTATTCATTATGGTCCAGATGCTCTCTACAAAAGCCCATTCAGCACCTAAATTACTTGCTGCTGTAGCTGGTGAAAACTGCTTGTGCTAGGGTTTCTTAGAAAAACAGGAACATTGGTCTATCTTTTAATTTTTAAGTGCAATATTGTGGAGGATTTGAAATTTTGGAAGAGTTATAGCTGTGACAAACACTATGACTTGTGGACAGATTTTTGTGATGCTTACTTTAGAAACTCTGATGTACTTTACTATTTGAAAAATTGTGGAAAATAACTTATTTTTTCTCATTAATACTTTACCTTTTATGCCCCACAAGTCTCTTAATAATGGATTTTTCTTTTATTTTTTTAATACTTTATTTCAAATTTGCGTAAGTTTGGCTATTGATAAAAAAAAAAAAAAAAAAAAGAAGTGATTTTTGTCCCTCTACCCCATGGAAGTAGCAGCAGTTCTGAAAGTAAAAAAAAAATATTTTCTGGTGCCTTTAATTCCCATTCACAGCTTAGAAAGGGAAGGCAGTGTATGTATTGATATATAGTATGAGAATCTCATCCAAAATGGCTTGGGACTTTTCTGGGCCGTGTATACTTTCTCATTGCCAAATAAAAGGCAAAAACTTCCTTACATTTATTGTCTATTTCAATTGTATTAAAGGGAGAGGAAGCCGTCAATGTCTAATTTCATGTTTTAATTGGATAACATTTAACCTCTGTGGTGTTTTGTGAGAAGGGAGAAGAAAACTGTTAGAGGAAATGCACTTAATTTTAAGTGAATGCTGGTTTAACATCCGGTTTGTCTCTAATTATTTTCAATACAGGGTTATTTTAGGAAGCTGTACTGCAGATTACTTTTGCTGTTGGCCTTACTATTTGAGAACTGATTATTGTGCAACCATAACCATGCCATTTAGCATATATTTAACCAGAAATGAGTTTAGGAATTGAGATTGCAAATGTCCTACCTAGTGGGATATGGTTTTGTGTAGAGTCTTTATGATTGAAAAACCACATCCTTTTTTTTTCTCATGTGGAACAATAATTGGACTTTGTAGAGATGCATAAAAACCTCAGCTACTTACAGTAAAATGTTATTCATTCTTTCACAGTCACAGGTCAAACTGACAATGAAAAATGCAAGTGATGTGTCTGTAGCAGACAATAAAACAGGAAGGACATATTCTACTAATATTTTTTTTTTTACATGATATTAGTATTCACTGGTGTTTATCACATTAGAAATTATAATAATATAATTAACCTGCTTAGACTTTAATACAGAATAGTGAATCTTACTCAAACTAGTAAGTTTTGGGACTGTCCTAGCTCATGTAGCTACAATCTGCTAACTACACTGAAACACATACTTGTCCAGTACTGTGAAAGGTGAATATCTGTTTGAGTACGAAGCTGTGGTCATACTGGTTTGTGCTGTTCTTGTACAACAATAGAACTATTTGTTTAGTTTATTTGCAAAGTATATTTTGGAGTGAGTTACAGTTTTCTAGCTAGTTTGTTTTGCAAATGTTTTATATGAAGATTATTGAATAAGCTTGATTGCTATTAAAAAGGTTGGTTTAATCATATGGAGAGAGTTTAAGTGTAAGAATTCAATCAGTCTTTACATTTGAACTGTTTTCCAGATTTGCACAGTAAATTACTTTAACAGAAGTGTTTCTGGAGGAAGCTGCACTAATTGAACCTGTTATTTGCATCCAAGTAAATACTGTTTGTGGTGGGTTGACCTGGACTGGTTGTTAGATGCCCACCAAGCTGTTGTCTCACTTCCAGTCCTCAATGGAACAAAGGGAGAAAATGAAAAAGCTTATTGGCCAAGACAAAGACAGGGAGATCACTTACCAATTACTGACATAGGTAAAAATTACTTAAACTGGTGAATATTAGTTTAATTCTTGCCAATTAAAAGTAGAGTACAATGGTAAGAAACAAAGAAGTACCTGCCCCTTGGGTCTCCAACACCTACCCTGTCTTCCCTGGTTTAACTTCACTCCTTTGTTTCTGACTCTTCTGCTCCTCACCCTGACCAGTACAGGAGGATGGTGAATTGAGGTTGTGATCAGTCCATAACACTTTATCTCTACTACTCCTTTCTCCTTGTACTTTTCTCATGCCCCAGCATGGGTCCTTCCCAGAGGCTGCAGTCATTCAGAAACAAATGGCCTCTCTGCAGTCTCCTTTTCACCAGCCACACTCCCTGACAGGAGCCTGCTCTGGCATGACCTTTCCACAGGCTGCAGGTTCCTTGAGGGCATACCCATATGCTGCAGCACTGATCCTTCCCATGAGTTGTAGTGTGGATATCTACTCCACTGTGATCCTTCATGGGCTGCAAGAGGACAACCTGCATCACCATGGTGTTCACCATGGGCTGCAGGGGAATCTGCACCAGTGCATGAAGTGTCATGTCCGTGCCCCCCTCACCCCCCTTCTTCTTCTCTGGTGCTGGTGTGTGTGGGACTATTCCTCTCACATTTTTCTTCCTATTGTCTCTCACAGCTGCTGCCCAGTGTTTTCTACCTTTTCCTAAATATGTTTTCCCTGAGGTGCCACCATCTTGACTGAGAAGCTCAGCTGTGCCATGCAGTGGATCAGTTGGAGCAGGCTGGAACCATCTGTGTCTGGCATGGCCTCGGCCTCTTCTTACCTCTCCCCACTGCCATCACCTGGCCACCTTGACCCAATACACCATTATAGTATTTACTTCTGAAATCAATGTTTATTAGGAAAAGACTCTTCACTGAGAGAGTGGTTGGTCACTGGAAGGGGTTCCTTAGGGAAGTGGTCATGGCACCAGGTCTGTCAGAGTTCAGCCAGCATCTGGACAACACTCTTAGTTGTCTGGTTTAGTTTTAGGTAGTCCTGCAAGAAGCAAGGTGTTGGACTTGCTGATTCTTATGGGTCTCTTCCAACTTGAGATATTCTATGATTCTCTAACATTAATAAAATATAGAGGAATATTCTGAAACTGACACAGTTTAAACAATGTATTTGGTAAAAAAGCAAAAGACTTTGATATCAAATGAGACTTTGAAAGATTTAAGTAAAGTGGGAAATACCCTCTCTAGTCAGAACTGAAAATCAAATCAGTTCTAACTTACAAAATCTGATCCATATCACAAAACCATCCCATAATTATCTTCACTGACAGCTGCTTCTGAGTAGAGGCTCAGCCATTAAATATCATATCAGGATGAAAGGTATCAACAAAAATTTGAGAAACAGCTTACTGTTCCTGTTAGTACTAATTAATGACAGGTATAGTGTGTCAATATCATAAACACAGTAGCAAAATAAGTTTTCGTGCAAACGAACTCATTAAAAAAAAAAGGCAGTAACTGGAATTAAAGTAGGTACTTTTAAGATCTAAGTGACATTTAGATGGTTCCATAGTACTGATCTCACCAGTACTGTGGAAATTACTGAATGAACAGTTTCTCTAAACCGATATATTAAGGGAATAAGGATATATATTAAGGATATAAGGGAATAAGGATATATATTAAGGAATTAAGGATATTGTAGAAAACAGCAACATAGTATGGCACATTAAACTGCTTTTCACTCCTGTAGTGTGCATGTGAAATTTATATGAATAACATAATCCATATTTGAATCTGCACCATATATTTTAAAGGCACAAATTTTGCTCAGCAAAACTCTCATGTTGTCTCAAGGGAGTCAGCCAGCAGGTGGTTGAGGAATCAGAACCAAAGAGAAATATATATAATTTGCATGAAGACTCAACAAAACCGTTCAGCACCAGAAATTACAGAGAAGTGTCAAGAACAAGCTGTGTTGTGCAATTTTTAATTTAGCTTTTATTTCAAGAGATAATACAAGTGAATACAAATATGTATTGGCAGGGTATGGTTATTTCTTAGTTTTGTGGTTAGGTTTGTTAAGTTTCTGTTAGTTTCTCTCCAGAAAGATAAATATTACACTGTTTTGTATATAACTGACTGATATATTAAAAACAAACAAACAAACCCACTAAGAACAACAAAAAAAATCCAAACCAAACACACAAAAAAAGCATGATAAATATGCTGATTCTGTTGTTAAACAGATGGTGAAGTCTCATTTAAATTTACTTTAATGCATTCATTTCTTTAAAAGTCTTTCCCAGACCTCACATTCTAAAAGTAATATTATCTTATTTGTTAACTTAAAATGAGCATACTTGCCAGTTTATAATTTTTTCTGTCTTTTGCCCTTCTTAACCCTCGTCTGTTTCTAAGGAGTCTTACCTTTATAAGCAAACTGATAAAAGTTTTGGGAAAGATCTAGACACTTTGCTGTCAAGGACCCACCTTAAGTTGTTTTCAAAGTTCATTATCTCCATCCTACTAGGTCATACTTTGCAGAGAAAATGGACCTCTCTCTTCCTCCTCCCTGCCCTGGGGCTGGTGATGATTGTAGGAAGTGCTGTTCTGATAGTGGGACATTGATGAGACACCTCTTCATCCTTTTTCCACCAAGCTTTTTTAGTCCTGGAGACTAGTTGAGCTTGATCTATAGACTGCCTCCCTACATTGACATAAATAGCTGTAGGAGGAAAAAAACAGCAAACAAGAAACAATTAACTGTATCTGTAAAGAGAGCCCTAAACCGATCCTGATATCTATAATTCCTTGAACACAATATATAGACACCCATTTCTCATAGATGATAATGTCTTGACTAGAAGTTTCTCATAACTTGTCTGTCACTTCAATTGAGCAAAATCACTAAAAGTAATTGCTATCTATATCTAGTGTTACTTGACATCTGATTACTGTATAAACCTGCTCATAAGAACACTGGCCCATAATACAGGCTGTGCAAATCACAAAAGAAATTTTGTGGGGACTAAAGGCTTTTACAGATAGAAGTGTGTAAGTTAATTTTAGATAAAAGTCTTTCTTTCCCTTCTGCCTGTTGATGGGATGTGTATTGCAGTAAAGAAATAATCATCCTACTCTTTTTCGATATTCCTTAAAGTACTATTTTCCAAGGTCTAGTCTCCGTTCTTGGCTTTGTTTCCTGACCCTCTCCAGTTTCTCTTCCTATCTTCTTAAATAATCCCATGGTTTTCACTTCATTCCATATAATATTTCAGTGTCATACTCAGCATTTCTTTTAATGTATTTCTTCCCTGCTGTGTTTCCTATTGGTATGCAGGTCTGGGACAGTGACAGCCCAGCTTGAACATAGAAATGTTGCATAGTGAGTCATGACTATAACAGAAAGAATTAGTTTTAAATATCTGAATTAAGGTCTTGCTGTTAGCTAATAACTATTCATACAGGAAAGTAGGAGAGCAAGTGTATTATAGTGCATTTTAATGTGAAAACATTTGCCTTGATTGTGGTTACAGATAGGAAGGCATTTTTAAGTGAAAATAATCAATGACTATGATAAAACCACAGTGATAAGGTTGAAAGAGGTTAAAAAGTTCAAATTCTGTTGCTTTAAACTGTAACTTCCATCTTTACTTAGCCCTGACTCTGCTTTGTAACAGAACAGTTTGTTCTGTTTGAGCTTTAATGTAAAAGCACACAGATCTGTGCAAACATAAAATTGCAGTACAATATGTCAATAAATATAACATTACATTTTATTGAGAATATGCAAACTTTTATATCAGACCTGTATCATAGTAAGGCTACTCTTCATAACATTAGCCATCATTATTTTATTTCTTCATCCCCTGATTTAACACCCTTGTAATATGTAGATGTAACAATCTGCTTTCTAAGTAAGTCTCATACTGATTTTGAACAGTGAGATATCATAGCCCTGGAGCATGACATTCAATAGTGTCATGGAAGCACTTTGGGAAGTGCTTTTATTTATTATAATAATTTGATCCATTCCATCTGTTCTTCACTTTCCATTTGATTATTGCTGTCCTCTATTTTACCCTTCACTAGAGGCTCTTCTCTAAACCTCTACAACATTGTGCTACAGTTCAACACTTTGTATCTAGTTCATACTTTATTGTAGCTGTCAGCTTTCTCCCATTCTTCTTTTTAAGAAGTCATTTATGACCTTTTTGAAGCCTTATTTGAAGTGCAGGCATCTGGTCCCCATACAGTCTCCATACAGTTCAGCTGCAGTCAGTCCCTCCTGTAACAGCTCCCTTAACTTCTGAAATGTAACCTGTTCTCAGCCATTCTGAATGTTTATGAATTGGACTGTTTCTTCAATTGTAGATTAACTGTATACTTCCTGGTTTTGGCCCTATGCGTGATACTGAAATTATGTCAGTAAATATTGCTGTGGATGGCTTGGTCTTCAGTTTTCTTCTTAACAGCTTAAATTTTGTCTTTAGAGCGTTTTGTTTGTTTTTGGTCTTTTTCCATTATTTTTGTGTGTGTGTGTGCGTTTTTTTTGTTGTTGTTTCTTTTTTTTTTTAATCTACATATACCATTAGTACTTGCTCCTCTCCAGCACTTGTTAGATATCTAAACAACTCACAGGTTTCACCACAGACAGATAATTTAGTGTGATTTTTTTTAATTCTGGCATCACACACTGAACTATTTGCCCACCATTCTACCATTTCAGCCTACTTCTGGTCCCTGTAGGTATCCTTTCTTTCAGGGACAGAATGACTGCAAGAGGATGAGGAGGATCTAACACTGGTGTTAATTTTCCCCTTGATAGCTCACTGCTGTTCTGGTTGATTTCTGGTGTGGCTGGCTCAGAGATGAGATTGCTATATCCAGCTGTTTGCTATGGACTTCCTATAAGAATGTGCTCCTCAGCAACACTGAAGATGAATGTTCAGAGAGTACTGTTGTTAAACCTCTCTGTCTCCCTGAAATTATTCAGGCCAACAACTTGGTCTTGGAAGTCAAGGCTTTGTCTCTTAGGGCTATGTACTGCACACTCCTCTGGTGCCTGCCCCAAAGCAGGTAATCCCATGGATTTATGATAGATACCAAATGCAGTTCATTGGGAACTCTAGTCCATCTTGCTGGGGGTCTGCCTGAGGACATGAATGGCTTAATGTACTTCTGTGTCTGATTGTTCAATCAACTTCTCTTTATTTGAGATTCATGGCAAAATGATCTGTCCTTTGTGTTCAGCCAATTTGTCTGTCTCCTCAATTCATATTCACATTTTTCTGAACTGCCCAACCTGCATTTCAGGCCCTTAACCACACTCTCTAGGTCCTTTGAATGTAAGTTTGTAATTACCCATCTCTTTATGTCCCAGGTATAAAATTTTCCAGCCTAAACTTTACCTTAGCCTAATGTGACATATGAGAACTTTACCCCCAGTGGTACCTCTTCACTGTGTCCTGGAAACGCTGTGCAGATTGGTGCCCCATCCCCTGCACTCCTGTCTCCATCAGGTTCTCATCTTCAATAAATCCATAACTCTTCATTCCCTTACACTGCAAACAGGCTTTTATCAGAAAGAGCATCATCATGAAATACAGCTTTCCCCATAGCACCAGTGAGCAGTTGCTAGAGCACCCTCATGGCTCAGATACCTTTGAAATTATGAGCAATGGAGAAGTAAGGGGAAAGAACTGTTTCTTAAGAACTGAGAGGAAATGTATCTGGACATAAAGGTCTGACAAATAAATAAATAAATAAGTATACCCCATAAAGACAGGACAAAGCACAGTATATTCTTTTTCAGCTTTAGTGATCTTAGATGTTATTCGTAACAAAAACACCACAAACAAACAAAAAAATCCCCACAAAACCTCAAACAATTTTACAAAATCAGTTTTAGCATTTGTAACTGCTGATGGTTTGTGTCATACTGAAAAAAAGTCATATTAGGTTTTGTTGCTTTTGTTGCCACTAAATAAGTTAATTTTGCTGTCCTTTGTCCAAATGAGTCTGAGAATATTCTAAGACAACAGAAGAGGCCTGTTTAAAGAGCAGAATTAATGGGCCTGTATATATTCTAAAAAGTAGAGATGGTAGTGTAAATTTATAGATGGTAGTGTAAAATTATATTTTCAGCTACTTTTGCTTCACTTAAATATTTCCAAACCATATATAAATATTAAACTGTTCTGTTTGGTTATGATAGTCTACTTCCAGAAAAGAAGAAATTGCAAATATTTTATCTGCTTTTCCAGTATTAACAGCAAAAAATTCTTCATTTTTTTTTTTTTTTTTTAAACTCAGGAAATTCTGATTGTATTATTTCAAGGAGCTTTTCATGAAACCAAGAAGATAATAATAGCCAAGACTTAAAGAAAAATCAATGCTGCTTTAAAAATTAATGTAATTGTGTCTTCCGCATTCTCTTAAATGCTTTTGAGATGCTGTTGATTAACCAATTTTATTTCAGAGTTTATTGCCTTGACAGAATCAATAATTGTACTCTTAGTAAATTCAGTAATACTAAATGGCTTAGATTATTCCTCAAACTCCACCCTCCCTAAAATATATAAAACCTTTTTTTATTAAAATTTAGTATCTGCTGACTCTTGAATAGGTGTGTAGATTTATTTTAACCATTTTCTGCTCTACTGGAATTTCTACATGTAATTTCACAATTGCATAGGTAAAAAAAAGGTAGAAATGAACCATAAGGAAGTTCTTCACCCTGCATTGAGCACTTCACAGGAAAGAATTGCAATCAAAAATATCTCATGAAAGCTCTTTCTCAACATTTAAATGTTTTTTACTATCCTGGTGGTCATGAACATTTTAAACCACCAAAGTGGTGAAATTTGAGCCACGTTTCTTGTAAAACTCTTGTAAGTGATGTGAGACTTTGCAAAATGGAAAAGAAATAAAACCCAACTCTCGGTTTTCTAAAGTGTAAAAAATATATATAATTATTCCTACCTAAATACTGTCTAAAGGCTTCAAAATAAAAAATCCTCATTTTTCTTTGTAGAAATAGACTGATCATTCAAGAAAAAAAAATAAATCAAAATCTCTTAAACTCCCAAGATGCTTTCCAATGATTACTTATTTGGTTAAGCAGTTTTGAGATGAAGAAAAAGTGCAAACAGGCTTTGTATAACATATTTAAGTATTTATCTTTTGTGTGTGTTTTTATTCACGTCAGACTAGATCAAAGGTTTGTCCTTCTCTTCCCTTATTAAGTATAAAGCTTAATATCAATGAAAATGATTAATTACAATACCTACTTCCGTTAGTTATGGCTTTCAGTTATTGCTTTATTCTTCAGTGGATTATACTTAATGTAAATCTGGATTTTAATTAGTTTTCAGAAGCTTGTATAACTCTTCTAATTATAGATTTACTTTTACAGAAAAAAAAATTCAACTGCAATTCAGAAGTAATGGTTTTGAATGATAAATATTTCAACTGAATCTTGTTCAAATTTTATTATGAATACTATAATAAAAATATTAGTAGTAATCTGTGTTTTGATTTAGTAGCAATTATTCCTTAGGCATAGGACACAACATCAAGTATCAGCATTTATGAATGCAAAAAAAAATATTTTTCAGTGTTTCTCTTACATTTCTCAAACTGTTGGAGATTTTTTTTTCTTTAGAAAAAATGCATGAACTTCAATCAGAAATCCCTTTGCCACAGGCAGTTTCCAAGCTACTCGTTTATAAAACAAACATAGATTAAGATGACTGGTTTTGCAGGCTATTCTCAAGAAGACTCCTAAATCTGAAAGAAGATAAATGAAATCTTTTTTTTCTGAAATATTTACTTTTTTTTTTTTTTTCAAAATGTGCTGAACATTTTGCACATATTGTTATCTGTATAACTCAGATGGATCTATATTTTTTTCCTGAGAAATAATATTTTATTTCATATTTCACATAAACACAGGTCAGTTATTATTAGAAAATTCAATTATTATAAATAGGTTTTATTTTTTTTAATGTGAATACGAACTCATTATTTATGAGAAGGCATGCAGTTTCTTACTTCTTTATCCCAATTAGTTGTCTACTGTCAGGAACAAACTCGGTGTTTGTCTTTAATTTCTGAATTTAATGCAAGTTATAATCAAAGCATATTCAGTATGACAATATAATAGATATGTGATAAAAAGAGGCAATAAAGGACAGTGTTCTTAATGTGACCTGGAAGAACGGAAATTATGGGTTCCCAATTGTTTGTGGAATTTGGTTTATTGTCTGTCTGTAGAGTTTTTATCTCTTTTGCCATATATTTTAATTGAAGCTTAGTTCTGTAAGTACCATCACTTAGCTTAAATGTATATGGTATATATATTACTTCATAATGATTTATATTAACATCTCTTTCTCCTTTCGTTCATTTGTTGTTCTGTGATACTGTTTTTCATACTAATTCTCTTTGTATTGTGAATTACGTCTTTCTGCAGTTTGAATTTTTGTTGTGGCTTTTAGTATGGATGGTTTTATAATTTAGGAAACAATTACTCCATTAATATAAAAGTAAAGGTAATGATGACAATTATCTAGAATACCGACAAACCTTGATTTTTCACCCCTGGTATATATTTAAGATGGGCATGTACACACAAGAAAAGAAAACTAGTCAACAGTTAAAAAAGTCAACAGCCAAAAATCTTCACTTATGTAACATAGCCATCCTTCAGACTGTATGGCAACAGCACAGCAATATGCATGATCCAGGTGGAACTCAGATTAAAAACACTGGAGCCTGAATACAAATTGTCACAGAATCACAGAGTGGCTTATGTTGGGATTGATCTCTGGAGATCATATGATCCAACCACCCTGCTCAAGCAGGGATACCCAGAGGAAGTTGCCCAGGACAATGACCAAATAGCTGGAGTACCTCCAAGATGAAGACTCCACAACCTCTTCAGGCAACCTGTGCCAGTGTGCCGTCACCCTCATTGTAAAAAAGTGTTTCCTTATGTTCAGAGGGAACTTCCTTTGTTTCATAGAATCATAGAATCATAGAATAGATTGGGTTGGAAAAGACCTCCAAGATCATCGAGTCCAACCCCTGATCC
>JANHFX010003011.1:0-101212 GCA_027560015.1 Chloroceryle amazona
CCAGTTCCCAATCCACCTCACTACCTGATCATGCAGACCACACTGTCTCAGTTTAGCCAGAAGGATGCTGTGGGAGAAAGTGTCAAATGCCTTACTGAAATCACGATAAGCCACATCCACTGCTCTACCATCTATCCACCTGGTTATGTCTTCATAAAAGGCTATCAGGTTGGTCAAACATGACCTCCCCTTGGTGAAACCATGCTGACCCCCTTGTCCTTGATATGCCTAAGGATAGTGCTGAGGATAAATTGCTCCAATACCTTTCCAGGGATGGAAGTGAGGTTGACCGGTCTATAGTTGCCCAGGTCCTCCTTCTTACGCCTTTTTAATATTGGAGTGATGTTTTCCCTTGTCCAGTCTGCAGGCACCTCTCCTGTCTGCCATGACTTCCTGAATATGGTGGAGACTGGCCTGACAATGACTTGTGCTAGCTCCCTCAGCACTGGTGGGCGCATGCCATCAGGATGGCAATCATAGAAATGTAGTCATAGAAATGTTCCAATCCATGAAACATGTGGCTTAAATAGCCATTTTCTGGACATTTCTCATGGAGACAAAATTAGACATCTCACTTGGACAGATGTTCTTCCCTAATTCATACAAGCAATAATTTTTTTAATTTGACTAGCAACAATCCACATATGAGGAAATCTTAACTGGATAGTAGCATCTAATCAGAAGCAAATGCTAAATTGTATGAAGATATGGGACCAGATTCAAAGTGCACATAAGTTTTTCTATTAAATTGAGAGAGGTCTGGATCAGCCTGAGATACCAGAAGCAATCTAGGACTAATGAATAGAAAGTAACATACTGATTAAACAGCTGCTGGTTAAGTGCGTGGAATGAAGTAAAAGAAATCAACACAAAGGCCAGTTGGAAAGGAATGTAAAAATGTCATAATCTACCAGTAACAATAGTTAAAAAAGTAGATGGATTTCTATTACATGTTCCCTCTTTTAGCAACTGTTGAATGCAAAAATAAAAGCTGAATACTAAAGCAAAAATAATTGCCTCTGCCAAATCATGTTATGCCACATCTGTGACTGGTATCCTACCCTACACCAATAAATTTAAGAGTTGGAAAATATTAGCATATATTTCTAAGGAGTCTTGATGGATTTGCCTCAGATATAGTTACAGAAGTAACTATAGTTACACAGATATACTACAGAAGATTTTAAATATATTTTCAACTATGCATATTAAGAAATCTTTGCACTTCTGACGGTGAATGTTTTTTACTTCTGATATTAGTCTAATCCTGAAAAAATCATCCACATAGACAAACCTTTACAGACATGAAGAGACTTGCTGGTTTCAGTGGTTTCTCTACAGACCTGTTCAATAGATCACTATTACATTACAAATTCAGGTCTGTGCTCAGCAGATTATTTAAGAGCACACTTAAATCCATACTTACTCATCTGAGCACTCAACATCAGACATGTACTCAAGCCCTTCCAGAATCAATACGATTTAAATGCTTTACTGACTGGATAGATATTTAAGTTGGTACATTGGCTATATGTGCCAGCACATCTAATTTCTGTACCTAGGAATAGGGAATATTTATTGTGACTCATGCTGCTATTTAATTGCTGGATTTAGTTATGAAATTGCCAGATTATATTTGACCTAATACATTTATATTTTTACCTCCCGAAAGGTTTGTTGGAAATATAAGTCTAATACAACATTTCTGTCATTTTTTTTGCAGGACTTCAGTATAAGGAAGTTTGTTATTGCATTGCTGTGTTGGATAAATTTTCTAGAAACAAAGGAAAACATGATGCATCTATTTGCACTGTGCACTTTAAAAGAATCACCAGCTTTCAGAATTCATTCAGACAAATGTACATAGAAATAATTAAAGAAATTAATAAATCTACAGGATTTTTTAAGCAGATTTAATACTGACTTACTCTGGTTTTAAACTAGAGTAACTGTTCTGAGAACTGAATACCTGGAGCTGGAAATAGAGTACAATTAGGACTGTTAATTTGAAAACATTTCCTATGATTAAATACTGAATTAAAAAACAGTGAAATCTCTCATTTTTCATATGAGCACTTCTGAAAAGTGTGCTAAAAAAAAGTTACCACAAAATGTCTAAAATAAGATATATGCTCCCAAATCTAGATGTTGAAAGAAGACATCATCATTTTTATGAGTAAGGGAAATAGAAGATACTTAAAACATCACAAAATTTGTTTTGTGATTTATGTATTCTAATGCAATAGGTTTGCAGCCAGAGGATAAAGATGTTGCATCAGTTTTCCAAATAGAAAAACCTTTGGAAAGACAGACCAAAAAATACAAGAACTTTACAAAGCAAATAATCCACAAACCAAAAAAAAAAAAAAAAAGTTTTTGAGTTTAATATGTTTCTGTCATAAAATTAATAAAACTGCAGTACAAAGTAAAACAGCTGTCCCTTGTTTAGAATAAGTGTCAAAGGCAGTTATATTCCTTTATGTAATCAGATAGCTAAAGCCTCTACAAATATCAGTTGCATCAGTCACAGCACAAACCAAAGGCCAGTTTCATCTCTTTTCAAGCTAAAAACATTTCAGTGAAAGAGTTGCCAGACTCCTAAAATCTGTGTCAGCATTTCAATGTCTCTTTTCAGTTCTGTACCATTTCATTTAGAATTGTTAGCATTTTGATTGTGTTTTGAAGGTATGTCAGTTGCAGTAGTAGTTGCAGCAGTAAATAATATACAGAGCTATCTATATATGTAGCCTGATACTGCTACACCACTCCAACATAGTATTTGGAACAGTTGAAATAGCTGGGAAAAAAAAACACTCTAAGTCAGCTAAGGCCTATCACTAGATAAAGTGGTTTGAAGGTTCTCATCTTCTTGTGTCTTCTGCTTGTGCTGTAACAAACTGGTGTGACAGTTGCACTTGAGCGAGACCCAAAAGGTCCGTACAATAATCACTTACCAGTAGCCGGAAGGAAACCCCATCATACCTTGCCATGTGAGTATTTGCAATTGCTGTTTCCCCTTCCACAGAACAGATGGGTAACTTTGCGTGAAATGTGTACTAAATATTGTTATAATGTTGAAAACCAGATTTTTTTAGCTTAGTACATTGCATTTATGCATTAGGACAGCACACTTCAATGTTTTCAAACCAAGGAACAGTATGAAGACTTCACAAAGGGCACAGTCCCTATGATTACCCTCTTACCCCTGTAAGCTTGAACAGAGTTAATTATCAGCTTTGTAATCTGCAGGTACAGCTGAAAGGTGATTAACACAGCAGATTTTTTAGCTAATATTATACTCACAGCAGAGACAAAAATCTTAGTTATCTTAACACCCATAGCAAAAGGTCCCTTCCAACTCAAGCCATTCTATTATATGATTCTGGTAAAAGTGAAGCAGTTCAAAGTTCAGGCTCTGTTGTCCAAAGCAGTATCCAGGTGTTTATGAGCATCGCTGAGGGAAACAAGAACACTCCAGTGCTTATGGCAGCCTTATCAGAATTGTAGAAAACGTAACTGGGACAAAATCAGTCTCAGTGGCTGAAAAATTAAATAGCATTTGATCTAACCCTTAAAATGACAGACAAAGATCCATATCCACAGCCTATTTTTAACATAAAACTGGCAATGCTGAAAGTCTTTAAGGAAAAACAAAAATAGTACTTGAGTTTTCTGTGAATGCAGCATTATAGAACACTTAGTGCTATAGACAGAAGAAATGTTTTTAAAAAGTAATGCTAATTTACTTGTCTTAACTGTGTGACTTAACTTCCCAGACCTTTTTTGTAATTACTTTTTTAAGTGTGTTATTACGCATAGAAAGGAAGAAAACAATTGAAAAAAGACATTCTGAGACACTGTCCACACATCCAAGCCTTTGCATTAGCAAGACTGTATAGTTGTTAAAGGTGCCATTCAGGAGTTTTTAACAAGCTAATCACTGAGTTGGCCTCTTCACCGCATGTTTGTGCTGTATAAGGTTGGCCAAGCACTGGTACGCATTGCCCAGGCTGGTCCCGGAGTCCCCATCCTTGGAGACAAGGCTGTCTGGATGTGGTCCTGGGCAACCAGCTTTAGGTAGCCTTGCTTGAGCAGTGAAGTTGGACAAGATGACTTCTGCTGTTCTGTGCTAACTCTGAATTTATTGTCTTTCCTATTCCCTTCTTTATCTATGAATATAGCCCTAAAATTTCCTGATATCTTTGACAAAAACCTAATGAGGCAATAAAAATTCAGTCTTTGGTTACTATTTCATGTTCTCCCTTTCCCACTGAGCAGAAAGCAGCCTAAGCCCACATATACTATGAAGAATGTGATACTCTCAGTCTCTTAAACTGCTTTTGCACTGCTGACACCAGGGGCATGACAGCACAGTGCTTTTTGGGTACTCCAAGGGAGCTTGCCAACAGATTGTGAGCTCAAATATTTTATCAGGCTCATATCTGGATCCATTCCCACCGTTAAGTGTGAAGTGTAGGAGAAGTCATTTGGAGAAGGCATCGATGCCAGGCTTGAGGGCTTTATGCAAAATGCAGGTCACCTTGAAGTGATTGTGAAAAAAAAATCTTCATGCCCCTTGACAGAAACACAAGGAGGCACCAAGACAACAATGTGCTTCTGCATCTTCTGTAAAATACATACAGACAAAAACCTGTCTCAAAAGAAAGGACAATGAGCTATATCCATCTGGTCCTTCTGGCCTAAGGTATAGTTAGTCTTATGATATGCCAAATGGAGATCATAAGCCCCTCAGCTTCAGTGCTGACCTATGTGGCCAAAGCAAACTAATGAAGAACTAAAATCTGTGCAGTTCTGTTTACCTTTCTTTTATAGAAAAGAAAGCATGGGGAACTGATAATAATATGAAATTAAGGAAGGATCTGTTCAACCAAGAATATTGCTGACATCTATAAAGAACACTCAGCAGCCAAAGGAAACAAGACCCTTTTAGTCCTCTACAGTCTTTACATGTCATTGTCTTTTTTTTGGTAGTATGAAGACTCAAGGCTCTGAAAAACATCATTTTTTTAATTTCTCACTGCTAAATCAGTCCAGAATGGCTAAGAACTTCTCAGGGCCAGTAATAACCTCCCTCCCAGCTGAAATGTACTTTCAGGATGCAATAGATGGTTTTAGTCATACACAGAAGCACTACATACTAGTTTAAAAGAGAAAATGAAGAAGGAAAATTACACTTAATATCAAAATTCTAAAGCTCTATGACAGAGTTACACAAAATATGAAAATTCATACAGAGGGTTCAAAGGAGACTCTATGAACTCCATACAGGCTTATTCTATCCGCATGGAATCGGAGAGAAATGGTAGATCAGAGCATAAATCTGGGACACTGAAAGCTACACCTGAACTTCACGATCCAAGAGTGTCTCCAAGGTCAAGAACTCAGGTAAATGTGCTCTGCCCAGCTCTATAGTGGGTACAAAGCCTAGGATGGATCTTAACAGATATCCTTAGTCCTGCTCTGCCCTTCAGAAAAGCAAAATCACACATAATAACAACTGTTGCTCATATTCTGATGTCTCCACGATGCACAGGCTCAAATCACCACAATTACAAGACTGAGTACAGGAATTCTGTGTGTACACACATATCTAGCTTGACAATTTCTGTGTTGAAGTACATGGGTTCATTGGCAATGCCATATAGTGAGACACTTTTCTCACATTATTCACATCTCATTTACTTGTATTTCTATCTAGAACTCTGCTAAAATATTCGCATGCCAAAACACGTGTGAAACACTGAGAGAAGCAGCTCCCTAACACAGGTGGCTCTCAGTCAGCTCTCTTGTAGCGCCCTGGAGCATGCAAGGTGCTTAGATTGGAAGTTGGGGAAAACTGTGTGACCCAGAAATACAAGCTCAAACACTGAGAGCTGCTTGGAGTCTACAAGCACTTACGCTTCCCAGGAGAAGTCGTGATTCACAGCATTTCTTGGGGATTGGTATGCAATTTTTATCTTCTGTGCCTTTGACTGGAAAAATCTCAACAGTTTTGCTGCTTCCACTCTCAAACTTGTGGTAAACAAGTAAGTTTAGAAAGAAAAAAATAATCCTCCTCATTGACCTTAATATGTTTCACAACATTAACAGGTTACTCCACGGGACATATCCCTGTAAAAGAGACACACTGTGGTACAAAACATGCCGAGCACTAGGATGGCTGGTCTTCTGTATGTCTGTTATTTCACCTTTATTTTATTTTGGGGGTTGGAAGGGGAGGGTTGATTTTTGTTCAGAGCTTAATACAAATGCAGCAGCCCACCAAAACTGTAAATGTAGGTTGCCTGGCAACTGCTTTTAAAAAGTGTTATTTGCTTTCAAAGAGACAACCTGTTATTTTGTGCCTTTTAAAACAAAAACATAAAAGAAAAAAAAAATCTGACTGAGAAAAAACAACAAGGAAAAAGGTGATTACTTCACCAGCTAATAGTGTAAATGGCTCCATTACATGCACACAGTGGTGATGTGCAAGCTCTTCCTTGTTACTACCATATGATTTCCAACAGAGAACCTGCAGCAAAGAAGTTGTTTTCTACAAAAAGTGTAGTCAAGTGGAACTGACATATCATACCAACTCAGAAAAATAATTTACATGCAAGACAATGTAAATCACAGGAAAAAAAAAAAAATCCGTTAGACACCAAGGTCAAACCAGCTCAAAACTGTCTTTTTTAAAAGTGCTTGCCAGAAGCTGCTTTGGGAAAAGCTGTAGCTCCCTGCTGCATACCCCTACACAGCTATTTAATCCCCAATGTAGAAGAGACTGTGAAGGGGTGGTGTGGTCAGCACTACTCAAACACCCAGCCAGAGAGCAGAATTTGCCATCCTGATCCCAAGTACCTTTGCAGAACCGCTATGTGGCATAAGCCCAGCAAAGGGCTTTCTACTGCAGCATTAAAAGAGACAGGACCACTGGTGTCCCTGAGGACAACACCCCCACCTGGAAAGCTTTCACACCTTCTCACACATCCTTTATATCTGCTCCTTATTTACACATCTGTTTCCTAAGTGTAATCAGAATAGAAAGCATTTTTCTCCTTCCCTCCTCCAAGCACCATTGTGGAGATGACCCTAACCCTGCCACAGCAAACACAAAGAGTATGCAAGTAATACCTTTAAAGAAGAAGCAGCTACCAGTTGTAAATCAAATCCCAGTAACCACTTTATGTTGACTGCCTCAATCTATAGTCTGACAACAGCAGTTGCAGTTCCTGGCTTGATTTAAAGTGTGGTAGATGGATAACTCTGTTTTCTTGCTTCTCGTTAAAATAACCCAATGACTGTACATGGATTTTGGCATATGTGGTATTCTAGAAACAGAGGAAAGATACTAAAATGCAAACATACTTTAATATGCTTCTATTAAAATGATCTTTCATCTCTATTTATTTTTAGTTATCTCTGGCCTTTTCTTTAAATATTAATTCCTCAGAGGTCAGGTAGCTCCTTTCTTTACCAAGCAATAACTTACACAGATGTGTCCTAATTGTACCTACACTAAGAAGAAAAAAATGTAAAGTAAGAAAAAAAAAGTCTTTTCAGGAATATCATAAAGCTTAAGATGTTTTGGGTTGGGTTTTTTTTTGAGTAAAACATTACTTTTTTTCTGGTTATTCCTACTAGAAGCAAAATGTTGGATGCAGAAGAGGACTTAGGTAACATTACAAAGATGCCTGTATAGGATTAGGACACTTCCTTGCCATAGGAAGACATATTCAGAACATCACCCCTCCCAATTCAGGACTCTGAAGTGGTACTTAGGATGCTGCCATGTACAGAATGAAATGTCATTAATGTGCTAGTCACTTTTTTTTTCTTTTTTTGACTCACACTGTTTATAATGTTCAGCTGAGTATTAAAAGGAAATGCTCACCGAGTAAAGGAGATTTGCTGTAGAGCCTGGTAATCATGGCTAGACATCAGGCTCCCTTTGAATTGTTTTTTTTTTTCGGGTGTTTGTACAAAAGTGAAACAATCTCAGCAGGAGAAGATGAGAGGCTGTGCCATTCCATTGCCTGTAGGATACAACAGGCAGGTTTTTATACCGGTGAATATCATCCACAACAAGAGCCAAATACCCCAGTACAAAAACAGTGAGGAACTTGGGTTCACATCCTTCCTCTAGCATGTGTAGAAGCAGGTCATCTAGGGTTAACCAGACTATCTGATGCCTGGATTATAAGCATTTTATCAGTTCAACCTAGCTAGATTGTGAATGGCACCTAACTGTCCAAACACTTTATTTAACCTGAAATTACCAATCAAATTTAGGTCAACAAACTTAAACCCAAATTAATTTTGGGTTGACCAGAACTAATCTTTCCTGTGCATTATTCACTGCTTATAATTTGCTGAACCCTAGACGAGACTGGTAGCAGTAGCAATATATACATCTCTACCACTCATGGTTTGCACCAGGCCTAACACAATCACTGTGTTGCTAGTACTACTGTTGTGCCTACACCTTGAGTAGGAACTCCCAAAGACTGATTGGTTTGTGGAGACTGAACTTCTTCCTTGGTGGCAAAAAACACTGTGACACCTTGCTGGGTGTGAAAAGACCCTGCCATTGTGTCTGCTGCTGGAGAATTTGTGCAACTTGAATCTTTGTCCAATCGCTTGTACTCGGACTATGCCCAACAAAATGTCACCTGAAACTGTAAGTCCAAAAAAACAAACTAGCAATGACTGCTCAAGACAATGATCATAGAACGGTTTAGGCTCGAAGGTACCTCTAGAGATCATCTGGTCCAACCTCTCTACCCAAGTAGGGACATCTCTACCTCGGGCCGGTTGCTCAGAGGCCCATCAAACCTGACTTTGAATGACTCCAGGGATGGGGCCTCCACCACCTCTCTGGGCAGCCCATTCCAGTGGTCTGTCACCCTCATATTAAAGAATTTTTTTCTAATATCCAGTCTAAATCTATCCTTTCCCAACTTAAAGCCACTGCTCCTTGTCCTATCATTACAAATCCTTTTGAATAGACCTTCTCTTGCCTTCATGTAGGCTCCCTTCAGGTGCTGGAAGGTCACTATAAGGTCCCCCCGGAGCCTTCTTTTCTCCAGGCTGAACAGCCCCAACTCCCTCAGCCTGTCTTCATATAAGAGATGCTCCATTCACCTGATCATTTTGGTGGCCCTCCTCTGGACATGCTGCCATATGTCTACATCCTTCTTGTGCTGGGGCCTCCAGAGCTGGATGCAGTAGCCCAGGTGAGGTCTCACCAGGGCAGAGTAGAGAGGCAGAATCACCTCTCTTGATCTGATGGCCAGAATTCTTTTGATGCAGCCCAGGATGTGATTTGCCTTCTGGGCTGCAATTGCACATTGGTGGCTCATATCCACTTTTTCATCCACCAGCATCCCCAGGTCCTTTTCCACAGGACTGCTCTCCAATATATCCTCTCCCAGCATATATTGATAATGCTGGTTGTCCTGGCCCAGATGCAGGACTCTGCACTTGGCCTTGTTGAACCTCATAAGCTTCATCTGGGCCCACTTCTCCAGCCAATCCAGGTCCCTGTCATATGTCTGTAGATTCCACCACTTCCATCTGGATCCCTTTTCCTCCTTAACAAGTAAATGACATCTGAAAACTGCTTTAGTTGAATTCTGCATGGTATAGTCTTGCTCCGACAATGAGTATTATGCTGCATCATGGCAGGCATGCTGAAGAGACTGTAAAGTTACATATTTGAAGATTCGTTTGATATGAACATTTTAGATTGCAACCTGGCATGACAAAATGTGTGGTTTATGAAACAAGCACATTTATTTTTCTCGTAGGAAAATCTGTGCAGGGCACAGGTCCAATTCAGACTGCAGAGGCTAACATTTCAAAACAAAGCACTTAAAGTACAAGTATGTCCTCATCTGGCCTTCAACATCAAAGGGGAAGAGCTGCCTAAAAAAAATTAATTTGTATGTTTAAGTAAATACATTAGAAACTTATAAAATTGCAGGCAACCGGTCTTAAATATATGAGCAAGAAGACAGAATATGCAGCTTCTTAATATTCTTGTAATACTGACAGATGACCAGAGGTTAATGGCAATCAGGTTTTTGTCAAGAACACCCTGTAGTTGGTGAAAGCTCACAGTCAAGCTCCGTCTTCCAAAAGATAAGTCACTTGAAACCACTTTGTAACTAGAGTTAAGAGGTTTCATTTAATCTACCTGCTCTCTAAAAAAAAAAGAAAAAAAGTTATAATGGAGACATACGTATAAGTCAATAAAGAAGCCAAAACTCATCAATTAGACCTGTCTGAATATGTTACATCATCAAGTATACCTATTATGTTGCACTAGAGAAAATTCAAGTGCTGGACCTTGTGCTGAGCCTCTGCAGCACAGGTCACTTTGACTGCATGTGGATTTATTGTTGTGGGGTTTTTTTAATTAATTTTCCTGTGTAAGAATGCAATGCTAATTATAATGCCTTGATTATTTTTCAGTTTCTTTGATGGTCACCAAAACAGAGCCTGATTCCAATCTCATTTTGAGATGACATGTTAGGATAACATTTACTTCTGCAAAGGGGAAATAAGATGCACTCACCTCAGAAAATGGAATATGTGAAATGCCTTTCCTGATCTGATTCCAACAGTAAAAGAAGAAACATATTTGCTGATATATATTAAAAATAGTTCTTAAATGAAAGGCCTTACAGATTTGCCTTCACATTTTGTATGAAAAATGTAAAGAATGCTCTACAGAAAAAATGTTTCATGTGACTACAAGAGATAACAGTATAGTTAGATGTGTGGATTTATATAGCTGTGATCCTATACAATTTTGTTGCCTCAACAGTTAAAGCCAGTAGTAATATCACTAGAAAAGCTTTTTATAGACACTGATAATAGCGCAAAATCTGTAATCATCACAGACAACTTTTTATTTGTTGAGGTGTTTTGTAAAAACTTAATGACTGTACCAGACATTAGGCAAACATGGTGACGCATAAGGATCAGATGGGCAACCGGCAGCTGGACCGTTGCCAGGCCTCTAACCACAGCAGTGGTAAAGTTGCAAGGACATTTCAATTCAATTTCATCTTAATCTAAAGTAATATGCAAGGGAGGTACACAAGGGACTGTGGTGAGAAGTAATGAAGTGCTTTTCCATCAGTGAAAGTCATAACTGACTCCAATAAAGCCAACAAATTTTCATCAGTGTGGTCCTGCTGTCAGTCAGTCAGGCATCAGGCACCTTAGTCTCCATACATGTTTTTTTCCCATAAAACTGTCAATAACATTAAGCAATATGTAATATGTTCAGTGGTTACTTTTTCAGAGAGCATTTTATATTTCAAATGGCAATTTTTGCCAGAATCAGCTTGAACAAGTTAGAGCTCTTTCCCAGAGCTAAAATGAGAGTAAAACATCCATCTCTTTAGACTGCTCAGCCTTCTATAACACGTGTGCATTATAATAAGGGCCAAATTCAGGCCACTGATATTGTTCATTCAAATTCTGTACTGCAGAGGAAAAGAGAAACGGAAAGACAACATCATTGGAGTGATTTTGAGTTATAAAGTTAGTCCCTGTATGTAGTCAAGAGAGGTGTAAGCATCTCCATTGGGCAACTGAAAGCTCCTTGGTGCGTTCTGAGCCAGTAGAGCAGGAACAGACAACCTGGTTTTCTCAGAGGACACCTGCATCAGGCCTCTCCAGGAAAGCAAGAGGCACTTGGATGGCAGACTGTGATTAAGCAGGGACATCATTCACCTTTTCACACTACCCTACTTGTAAAGCTGTTCATGCAGGCAGGGACAGAAACCAAGGTTTCTAGTTATTCTCAGTCTATGAGATTTGCAAGGCACATATTTCTATTCAGATGTGTCTCAAGCCATGGGAACCAGAGGGGTTTTTTGTGTGTTTTGTTGTTTGTTTTTTTTTCTTTTTATGAAGAACAAAACAAGCTGGGAAATTCTTAAACCTATTCACGATTGAATTTTCCAATTGAATATTTACTAAAACAGATCAAGAAAATCAGAAGAATGAGGGACATTTTGGGCAGATATTTAGGAGGCAGAAAATGCACCTGGATGTAAGGTTTTGGGATTTTTTTGGTTTGTTGTTGTTGTTTGTTTTGTTTTTTTTTTAGTTTCAGAATTGATTCAACAACAACAACAAAAAAGAAAAAGGTAGTCACTTGAGCTTCTATAACATAGGCATAAACTTTTTTTTTTCTTTTTGCATTTTCATTGGGCAGTGTTTTATGTCTGCTCAAAAACTACACCTCTCAAGTGGTATCACCTATCAACATTTGGGGCTTCCATAGTTCTATGGTTTGCAGCTAAACTGTATCCATAAAATTACAAAATACTATTCTTGACACTAAAATATTGCTTCAGTATACACTGAAGGTCCAAAATGTTAATGTCCTGTTTGTCAGGTCCAAAGCATTCACATTTATATAAATATATTAACTACCTGCAGCTAACAGCCTTCTTACCATCGGGGGCACATCTATAAGCAAACACATTATGCACTGCTTCAGCAATTGCATCTGAGGTTCAAATAAAGAATTTGTGTTTTGATATTGTTTTGAATTTTGGATAACATTCAGAATTTAAATTAGAGATTTTTTTAGTGAAGTACCATCCCTGACTGTAAGCTAGCAGTTGAATTTATCTTTCCAGTAACAGCCTATACTGAACATAGAGTTGTACTTCAGGTAGTAACAAACATTATCTGTTAGTAATTGGAAAATACATTTACTGGAAAATGATGCTTGAGTCAACACAATGCATAAGTTATGCTCTAGAGTAAGTACAGTTTCAAAATTCTGATAATTGTTTTCTGCTGATATCAAAATTGTTTGATTTGAGGGATAAAGGGGAAGAAGGTGGCTGACTGAAGCCTAGGCTGACCAGACCCTTTGAAATGCATCCAGACCTTTTGTGTGCATCTTGAAAATATATGACAAAAGAAGATGTTTCCAGCCCCCCAGGCTAGTGTTTCATCTGACCATAGAAGGATGCTGGTATGGGAACACTGCATCATACAACAGAGGAGGCTTCTAATTGCTGGACTAGACTAGATAATACCCTTGAAAGGAAGTTTCCCTCATGGCTGTCTCTTTTGTGGATGAATGTTTTCTTCTGCAGTCCTTTCCAGATCAGATAATTTCACCATATTTTAGCATGAAACAAGCTATATGGATCTTCTCCAGACTTCCCATAGTAAAATGGACAACAGATGATTGAGTGAAAACACCCAGATTAGGAAAGTACCTATAAAGGAATTTAAATTAAAATTAAACACTTGGAAAAGCACAGGCCTTTGATCAACCTAAGATATCTTTCACACAAAACAGTTTCTGCTCATTTTCTATTCCTCCCTGGAACAGAAGTTGCTGAAGTGCTCAGGGAAACAGAATTTCTCATCTTACGGATACCCACTATAAAGCTAATTGCTGGAAATGTTGTTAGGTGATAGAGCAAAAGGATCCTACTAGCTTTTCTTAACTGTGCCTATAGCGTTTTCAGCATGAGCCATTCAAGAGCATCCTGCTTCTGCTTTTCTTTTAAAGGATTTCTCCCGTTGACAGGAGCATTTACATGAGAATACAGAACAGGCACTGACTGACACTGTGTTGAAGCTCATATAACTATCAAATTATGTTAGATTAGAATGAATGTCATTGACATACAGGAACATAACATGCTCACTAAATCTTCCACACTAAAAAGTTTGAATATTTACTGAAAACTATTTAAAGGCAGTATAACAGATAACAGTCTGTTCAAAATTAGGGATTTTTGGTTTGCTTTGTTTGTATATTGTAGAGAAAGGGAAACTATCATTTATTTAAGCTATTCTGACAGGTGACATCTGATCAGTTTTATCCCATCTCACATTTCTAATGGAGGCAGGTTTCAGAATATGCTGAAAAATGTATTTCAGAGATGAGGAAAATATTTCTCACTTCATGTTATTTTATCCTGTAAACAAGTACATCTGTGCATATGGACACTATGATGTGAGTGAAACTTAGAAATAATAGATCAAGTTCTCATATTTTTTTTTTTTTTTTTTCTCTTACAGTCAAGACGTTGTATGGCTTTATCTCAAACCTGTAAGATATACAGAAATGATCTGCAAATTTCACAGCAACAGACAATTCCTGTTTCTTAACAGTCTGAGAACACTATGTAAAATTCAGGAAGCAGGGAGAGGAAGACTTGTCCAACCTTTAGTTTGGATATAAAAGGAATTGGAAAAATACACATAGAGCATAGTGGAAACAATTTGACCCAAAGGTGGTGGCTGAGACACTTGTGGAGGGTGGAGGCACAGATATTGATAGTATTCTTCGCTTGGAAAGGCGGATGAAGTCACTTGACAATTTAAAGTTGTTTCTAGATAATAATGAAGATTAGTTTGATCTTGAAGCCCAAATGTCCAGGAATTAATATAGAGCACTACCATAGCACAAACAACGGAATGTGACCTGCCTGCCACTCTCATTGAATGAGCCTCAATCAACTCAGGGAACAGATGTATCTCAGTAAAATAGAAGTACCATTTATTGGAAGAGTGTTAAATGCAGAATGGCACAGCCTTCTGGCACTGTGGAAAATGGTAAAAACCCCGTAACTCTTCAATGCATACTAGTGAAGATAGAAAAAATAATACAAACTGAACCAGAGTTATTGAAACATCAACAGAAAACAGCAGTGCAAACCGAAGTTAGTAATCTCATTAGAGAAGAAAAAAAGGATTTTGAAAGGATAGAGCATTCCAAAACTTAATAGTAATTTCAAAACTCTAGAGAGATGAGGAAAGAAGAAACAGAGGTAAAATTGGAAATGCAATACAAGCAAAGACTGTGATTATCAGTGGGAATGTCTCCATTGAACACAAGCTCATGATGATAAACAAGTAAATGTATTAATGCATTTTATACAGAAGGATGTCAGATTTTCAGAGCAGGCAGAAAACTAAAGAGTCTCCTACTTCAGCTCTAGTTAGATCTACCCCATATGTATGCATTTAATCTTATCACCAGAAAGACCAAGGAACTGGAGGACAATATAGAGATCTGGAGGAGGAGAGGGAGATGAAACCTATACTGGATTAATTAAAATAAAAAAATAATTACATATGAACAGATAAAGAGTAAGAGATAACTATACTTGGGTGGAAAGGCTCAAGAACAAAACAAATATATGAGTATAAAATATACTCAAGAGAAATAGTAGCTAAAAAAATGTGGTGATACAAAGCACTGGAAAGGAACCGGCAAAACGAAAGTTTGAGAAGTGTACCATGAGAATCTGACAAGTCCATTTGGCTGTGGAACAGATCAAAGGAAATGGCAGAAATCAGCAATCCTATTGCCTGCAATACTTCAAGGTTTGGCAAATGCAAAAAAAGTTCTGGAAGGATTATTTCCTCACTCTGGTAGGGAGGGAAGCTGCATGATTTATGGAGGTTTTCCACCTTTAAAATCCACAATAAAATATACAGGTCCTCAAAGTGTAACAAAGCAATATTGTTCTTTGATGAAAATACCCTAGGTATTTTTCAAAAGGGTAATTACTTGTGGGCTTTATAAGCTTTTTTATTTTTTTTTAACTGTGGTTATGACAAGGGGGCAAAATTATTGAATTAATGAGGACGTCATATAAATAAATGTTAAGGAATTATTTCGTGACATCCATTTCTTAGTCATCAGAAGGAAGGTAACCTCTCCTACCTAGTAGTAATACAAGCTTCTTTGAAAATGTAAAGTGCTAGGTGACATTCAACATACTATTATTCCCTTATCTATGCTGGTAGCGTTCAAATACAAAGGAAACCTATAGATCCCAGCTTGTTGTAAGGTGCACAATATTGATTAGTATTTGACATTTCATAGGCCTGGTGAGCACCTTGCAGTGAACAATTGGATAGAGAAATTATGTCAGCATCTTCTGGAGCTCCATAGAACTTCCCAGTAGAATCTGGCTGCTTTTAGAAATACTGATGTTTAGCATGTTAGTAAGTAAAGAGGAAAAAATATCCAAAATTCAAATAGTTTTCCTGAAAAAAAGGTTTCATAGCTATTGTATGCATGATATAGTTGTTATCATTCTTAGGATAATTTTTTACACTATCAGTTTTAGGTGTTTGTTTGTTTGTTTTCTAAACATCCTTAATCTTTAATTCCCCTGGTCAGTTGAAACTGTGGTAGCTGCATATTGCCTCTTCACACATTTCTCTGTAGTTTTTGATCAAAATGGCATTCATTCTCATTTCTACTATAAACAGTTCTGCAACATGGTAAGCTGTGAGCTTTCATTTTATATGATTAATGATTCTAAATTAAGATAAATTCTGGAATAAGTAAGAACTAAAGGCTCTCACTGGCAGTTATGTGTTACCAAAGGGATAACTATGAGCATTTTTTTTTTAGGAACATATGGGAAGTATCACATTATGGGCCTTTTATGTGTAGGGATTTTACCAGAGAGCAGAATAAGCAAGTGTGCCCCCCCACCCCCCCAAAAATCTGCAGGCAACACAGCCCACAAGAATACAATAGCATAGCAATATTGTTGCAAGTATTGTAACCCAAAATACTGAAATACTCATTGAGACAATTAACAAAGGTAGGATCATTCCCAAATTACCAACTAGGTTACCTCTGCTCTGAGTTAGAACAACAGCAACATATCCTACTGCACACACAGAAAATTCCAGCACAAGTCAGTAAGTCTCCCACCTGATCTAGTGGGAGGTGTCCCTGCCATTAGCAGGGGGGTTGGAACTTTATGATCTTTAATGTCCCTTCCAACCCGGACAATTCTATGATTCTATGATTTTAAGTCCAGTCTCTAGACGATCTATTTGTCTTCAGAGTGGGGCAGATTTGTGAGCTGTTCACTGTCAATGTAAATTCCCAAATAAGCAAAGAAAACCTTTCTCAAGGTTCACTGAATTTGTACTCTGTCTCATAAAACATTAAAATTGGAATTTCTAGTATAACATGCCTCTCAAAGAGAGACAAAGGCTCATCCTGAGGAAGCAGTGAGGGAGAACATATAACAGTATCTCCCCTGATATCCCATAGAGACAAATTTGTAAGGCATGTGCTAAAAGACAGACAATAGCTTTAGCTGACACTGTAATAACAATACAGACAATTTCTACTCTTACTATCTAGTATTGAAGACATGATGAACTTCATCCCAAAGCTCACTGTTCTGCAGCTGGCTCTGATGCTTAGAGAAATGTTTGTTTAACTTGCTGAAGCAATTATATGAGGACCAAATTAAAATGTCAGTACTAGGAATAATATGTCACTTCCCCATTTTCAGCTTAAGGTAAAAGAAATTTAATAGATTTCATCTAGGGAAAACACACAGTTTCAAATAAAAATATGTGAAAGGAGGTAGAAGATATGAGAAGTACTGTAATAGATGAAACTCTAATGACATTCCTCTCAGAGTTTTAGTCAGAGACATGCTATAAGCAGCAGTTCTCATGACTTTGAAAGACTAAAGCAGTGTTACCATTTTGAAGACACAAGGTGTCTAGTACTTCAACACTTGGGTGCTACCTCAGTCTTCAATCTATGTCCAATTTCAACTCTCCCCTTTATTTTGTTGCTCACACAACATTCCTAATGATTCAGTTCACATCTGCTCAGAGATCTCAAGTCTTGATCCAACTGCTGCTTAAGTTTTCCTTTGTCCTGCTCAATCAAACCTGTACAACAGAGCCTTACTACTTGGTTGATTTAATAATCTTAGCCTTTCTTCCTGTACTAGTTCCTCTACATTGCAGCCAATTTTTTCTGAGTGTCTCTTGTCATATTATCCATCTCTTTCCGCTCCAACAGACCCAGTACTATGCTTTCCCACAGCCTATTCTCTGCCTTTCTCCTCAAGTTCATTCTACCTCTTCTTTTGCAAGTATGCTATCTTTGCCACTCATGTGTGTTCACAAAAGTCCATCTATGTCTTGACAAACACACAGAACAAATTACAGCATTCCTAGGATACAGGAAAAAAGGTGACCCTCACTATGCTATGACTTTGATAAGCAAACTGTGTCATCTCTATTCTTCTGCTTACATTCTATATTATGGCTTTTTTTTTCTTTTTTTGTAAGCCCTTTATATCAAAGATCACATCATTATTTTTTCACTTTGCTACTCCTGCTTGCATTCTCTTCCCCAGACTAATGCATATATGAGAATGCTGAGGTAGACATATAGAAAAATTTCTCAATCACAGTGTTAGGCAGCAGTAGTTACATTAAATATCACAAGAAAGAAATCAAGGTAGGACTAGGTCAGGCAGCTAGGGAGCCAAGGCAGGGCTAGAGAAAGACACTAAAGAGCCAAGCTGGAGAAAACTGCTTACTTACAGCTAGAACCAGAACAGATGGAAAGAGCTGTGGAGATGAAGGAAGTGAAAATCAAAGACTGAAGGCAGGAATAAAAAAAAAAAAAAGGCACGATCAAGGAGTTAAAAACAAAAATGGAAGCAAGAAAGAAGGAAGACTGGATGGACACCTTGTAGTGGTCAGAGGAAAGCCTGCACCTTGAACAGAACTTGTCCAAATCTTCTTCTCTGGGAAGGTCAATGGAAATACAAAGCTGAGGAGCTCACATTTCTCCTTCCCATCACAAAAGAAGCCAGAGTTCTTTGAATGAGATAGACAGAAAATCCATCCAAATACAAGACACATAGTTCTTCAAACATTTACAGTCACCAAGCAGGATAAGAGTAGTACTGATTAATTAGCAAATTAATTTTCTAGGAATGAATACACAAACGAAGGGCAGACCTGAAAGAGTCAAGTAGACTTTGATCATAAACATGAAGATTTTTCTTAATAAACTTATAGAAAGAGCTGAGAAAAAGATAAAGATAAGGAGAAGTATAGGCATCCACCAGCAAACAACTCTTATGTGGACTGAAACTTTGTCTTAATCTCTGCTTGAAAATGGAGGCCTGCAGATGTCCAGCCCGTTGAAAATCATATCAGACAGCAAGATACAACTAATGATGAAACCCATAACTGGGGGGAAGGGGAGGAAGTATTCCTACGAGAAGTGTTATGCAGCTGTTCTACACAAACTCAGCAGAAAAGTATTCCATTATCTTGACAACAAATTAATAAAGTGGGATAAACATTGTTCTAAATTTTGACAGAGTCTTTGCACTTGTCCATTGATTTATGGAGAATAATTAAAGGAAAATGATGTTCCACCTCCCATAAGAAAACAGCTCCTTCCAAAGTTTGGAAATAAACCAACTCTTTTTTTTTTTTTTTTTTGGGTAGCCAGTAGAGTATTGAGCAGCAGCTGTTGTATCCAGTCAGCATTGGACTTGCATATCATTCAAAGAGCTTCACTCTACAGAGCCAGCCAGGTGCTGGTGTGCCAGTGATTAAGTTTGAGTAATTATTTTCAGCAACAGAAGTACAGATATCTCCCAGAGTTTACAGCTAGCACCACAGAAAGTTTTTCAAGTTGACTGCAAACATTAAAAATATTTTCAGTAATTATCTATATTGTATGTGCTTGAAAAGAATGGAGTTTGGCAACAAAGACATTTCCTCCTCTTTCAAATTACTGCATGTGGTTACTATTTTGACCAGTCAGGTATGAGTCCTTTTATTCTTTGTAATAAATTGTTAGAGAAGGTGGGAACATTATTCATACTAGCTATTAGATGATTCAATGATTATTTGTATTTGCAATAAGGTGATATGCATTTTAGCTGGTTGTGGAGTGATGACATCATTACTGGCCCATCGCAGTTGCTATAGAAACACAACTGGATTCTTCAAAGGCCAGGAAACTGCAAAGCTTTAGAGATCTGCTTGCTTCCAGTTTTAATAAATAGCTTGTCAGCCAAAGTGTAAACTCATAATACCTTTTACCTTCTGGAGAACACAAGTCAGTTATCTATACTCTAAGGAGAGGGGATCTGATAAGATCACTACTAAATGAGAATTTTTTCCTGCAGTTCAACTCATATAAACAGATCATGACACCAGCTAGGGAAGGACTTACTCTTATACATGAGGTGAACAGAGTGCACTTACATGTGGGCATTCTCACACTGGACTAAAAGAGAAAGCCCAAGCTTCTTTTTTTTTTTTTTTTGCATTTACATTTAAACATTATCAGCTGAATGCATACTTTCCCATTGCTTACAAAGCAAAACCAAAACATTAAGCCAACAAGTGAGCATTCAGATGGACATTCTCCTACTTAAATCTCACATGAAAGGGAAAGTACCTAAGAGAGTTTTGTAGATTTGACTCTGCCACTACAGCATGAATTTCTTTAAAGCTCACACTGCATATTCTCTGGGCTATACTCCTTCAGTACATTTTTTGAGTACGCAACATTTGATATTTGCAGTTCAGGAGAGAAGACACTATAAAGTAACTACAAGATCTGGATTGACCCCTTTTACAATAAGTTCTTAAACTAAAGCACACTTTTATGCTTGCATGGTTCAGTATAAAAACTGTTATCACAGTTGTGAGAGAGGCAATTATACAGAGGATTTCAGTATTTACTTTTGAGCTACTTAGGTCTGAAACTTAGAAACACAAAAATTCTCTGAAAAAACATTTTGAAAATTTCTTTTCTAAGGAAAATAATGTTATACAAAATTAATTGTTTCATTTTGGTTTAGTACTTTGTAGTAAATTGTTATCTGTTTTTTTTTTAATTGTTTTTTAAAAAAGAAACTAAGGCTCTACAATTTCACAGAAGGTCTAAAAATGTCATTTCACCAATGTTGGCCTCTCCAAAAATCTCAGAAACACTTTCATTAAAGCTAATGCAACTTAAATTACAAGTATTGTACAGGATGATGCTACACAATCTCACAATAGATATACTCGTTCTGATTCAATCTCAACATATGAATCCTGAATTTATGTGTATACGTGGAGGCCTGTTTGCTTTTATGCCTGTATGTGACCTGAACGTCAAAGTTGCCATTACAGTTAGAGAAAATTAAATCAAATGCAGTCAACAAAGACTAGACAGTTGTTCAGATGGCCAGGCACCATGTGTCTGCTTTAGGGAGAGTGGCCTGGTTTTTAGGTTGTGTTAATTTTCTTTCCAGTAATTATAGTGTGATCTTGGTCATATGACATACACGTAGATACCTAAACTGAGACACTTCAGTTTGGATATCTTAAACAGTAGCTCCATCTCAAACATATACCTGAAAAAATATGTTTAATCATTCCATATTAGAATAATATTATAAAGTGTGCAGTCATGAAGGCAGCAGGAGCAAACACAAATGCTATGCTTGGGTATTGTTGTATTATTCCTCCTTTACACAGTAAAGCACAATGTTTTCAGCCACAAAGGCAAAACTTGTCTCTGAGTATGTGAAACTCCATACACTAAATTTGTAAAAGAAGGAACTTGGTGTGGCCTCCTACAAAAGAATGAACTTCATCTCTGTGGTGACTTTACTGGGCCAAGTGCCTACCTTGACTGTTATCTTAAAGAAATTTTTGTCATGCAATGAATGAGCTACTGGAGAGCCTTCCTGTCCTTACACCCCCTTCTAACAGCTCTGACAAACTTAGTTCAATCTCAGGTATATCCATTTACCTCCACAGCTCAATTCAGTTTAAAAAAGAAAGTCAAGCGCTATACGTTTCAAACTTTTACCTCATGACAGTATTCAAATTCACTATTTTCCTAGAACAAATGTTAAATGGATTTGCCATGTGTTTATATTTTTTCAGAGGAAGGAATACATTTCCAATGCAGACACTGGCTTTTGTCAGTTCCAGAAATGGATCCTAAAGCCACAGGAAACATTTAGTAATTACAAGCAACAACCAACCTAGCACATCTGCACTATCTTTATTTAGCTCAGAGATGTCAAAGGAAAGGCTGCATTTCCTTTTCTATTACTAGGTTTAAATACACAAGTTTGAGACTGTACAAGCCACATGATATTTCTTTAAATCACTGAGCTACCAGAAAGCAGCTTATCAGTATTTTCAAATTAAAAAGAAACACATTACCATATGATTTACATGCATGTGTACTAGTCCTTACTGGGTTATTAAGTACTACCAAGCTTTCAGCCATTCTGTAAAATAAATCAGGTAATTATTTCCCTTGCTTAAGGAGATTCTATATGAATTTAAATTCAAATAAATGCAAAGAAAAATATCCTATATTCTATTGCTTACAATATCTTATTTTGGCACTGGCGAACAATTACATCAACGTTTCTGCTGGTCAGCATGCCAACTTCAGTAATGAAGTGTTCAGGTAGATGAGGAAGAGACAGACTTTGTAATTTAACTATGGGGTTTTTTTTACATAAATACAAGTAAATCCTGTTGGTTAATATTCTGTCAGACTTTCCTACATTGAATTAAAAATATAAAAAGTTTTGTTTACGCACCAAAGGTGAGACATTTTGTCAAATGGAAAACATTTTTGGAAATTCTAAGTGGCTACCAAAGAAGGATTTAGAGAAATACCAACTCACATGTGACTGCAGTGACGCCATCCCTGTGTATCCATGCATTTACTATGGCATTTAAGCAATGCAGCCTCCCAAAATGAATAGCACAGAATGGATTAGCAGAACACGGTGAAAAAGAATTCATTCTCCCTGCAAAATACTTTTGCAAAACATGCTTCCTCTCTCGTTTAATTAAAACCATACAGATCCTAGTATTTCCTTTTTTCTTTGTTTTTTTTTCACATGATTTATTTAACATGGAAATGTTTTATTTATACAGGGCTGTGCAGGTAATTTATCTATAACAGAAGTAATTTAAGTGAACCTGTAGTGAATTGTGCATGAGATCACCTGTGTCCCTAGAGAGCTCAACTGGTCACACAGATGCCACTCAAATGCAATGAATCTTTGAGCTGTGATCTTAATCATGACGCTTGGTTTTTCCTTTTAAAAAAGAGTTCAAAGACAGTTCAAGCACAGAGGCTGCCACAGGTTAAACCATGTTCACATCTATGGTGATTTGTTACAGATTTGTTAATTCCCATCACTTACACTAAAAATTTTGTTATGGCCAAAAGAAACACAACTTATATGCAAAACCAAGAATTTATTGTCGGTTTAATCAGTCCTAACAGCCTGATCCATCACTTTTAATCTAGTCACAATGATACTAAAATTTTATTATATATATTATAGGGTAAAATGTAGTATAATGTATTACATATATATAATTATATACAGTTTATATATATTCAAACTTTCATGCACACTTTTGATGCTTTCCCCACCTTCTTACGGTCAAAAAGCCTGGGAGCACAGGGGAGGGGAGAAAAGAAGGTGAGTCTTTAGTATCCAGAGAGCTTTTCCAGAAGGAGCCTGGTGCTGATGTTTTCTTCCTCCTCACTCAGAGTAATTTTTACATTTGCCAACATGCTCTACATTTTGGCTTTTTCTTTATTGGTCAGCAAGTCCACATTCCAACTATATTTATTGTATATTATTTGGATTTTTTTTTTACTGTTTTTTCTTTTCTTTCTTATGCCTGAAACAGGGTTTACCAAGCTCCCAAGGTTGCATTCCTTTGCTGTCCACTTGTGAGTTGTTTCTAGCCCTGAAGCCTCAATCAATCTATTCCTATGCTTTTAAGACCTCCAACTGTCACCCCATGCTGCTCTGTGCTGCACTTTATTCTAGACTTACAGGTAGTTCAGTCCACAGCAATAAGCACTTTTTATTGTCTACTAGTTGAAGAAATAACAATAAGCATCGCAACCACACAATCATAGAGAGATAAACAAAAACTAAACAAAGCAGGCAATAATCACCTGGTCACTAGATAATTGGTGCTGCAAGTTAAAACAAATCTCCAGGAAGGCCAAGATAAAGCCTAGCAGTAAGCCTGTGGCCTTTTACAAGCAAAAACACCACCAAATTTACTGGGATACAGGGTTACATCTGAAAGGATGAAGTAAACTTAGCTGGTGGTTTCTAGGACAGAAAAAATAATCAGCAACAGATTCCTACAGCAAAAGTAGCTCTGAAATCTACTTCTGAACACAGTACGTGAGACAGCTGACAGAATAACATGCTTGAAGTGTACAGAGGTGGAATTACACATACTATACATGTAAGATCACGGAAATGAGGTAAGAGTCATGCCTGATTACTGATATATACACAAGTATTTACTTGTATGCCTAATTGTCTATATTATACTCAGAGCAAGAAGCTGCACATGTATAATAGTGAAAAACACACACCCTTCTTTCCCTATCCTTTCTGGCCCATCTGCTCAGCTGAACAATCCAACAGACCAAATCTCAAAAGAGATATTGAAACCTGGCTTTAGAAATACTAAAGATGACAACTTCTTCTAGTTTTCTATTTCTCTTTGGTCCTATATAGTCACCACAACCCCCAAACAATTCATTTCACTGGAAGATGTACTTGAATGATGTAAATTTTTCATTCTACAGTGTGACAGGTAAGATCTTCAGCTTTTCATGACAGGATTTTCTTACCTTGATGGTTATGTTTCTAATACCATCATGTGACTTCTTCCATATACAAGTACTTCCTTCCTGCTGTTTGCAGCACCTTCCATCTACATTCATCTTTGTTTTAATTGTTTACGTAACAAATTTGCATGAATGTTGCATAGGTACCATTGAAATGCTGTTATTTGTATATCCATTAGGTTGCTAAGCATCTTTTCTATTACAAGGCTGATGGAAGCATGAAAGCTTCAGTGAAGAGGCTTTATGTTTAAATTCTGGGGAAGCCTGGTTAAAAAAAAAAGAGAGAATTCCCACTTCCAAAGGTTCCAATTTATTATATCAAATTGTTCCTTACTCTATTCATACTATATGAAGAAATCAGTTTATTTTCACATTGTGGTATTGTTCTTTATAACACAGGATTTCACAGAAGATGATCCTCTGAAAGGTGAATAGGAAGCCAAAAATATTGAAAAGAAAAGTCTTTCATATCATGTCTAGCATATTTGAACTTTCAAAGAAACTGTTGGTATGGCAACAACAAAAAAAATTCATAGTTCAAAGATAGAATTCATAGTGTGGGATATATTTTGTATTCACAAAATTGTGAAGGCAAATGCTCCTTGGTATATTTTCCAAGCCAAATAGATCCCGTAAAATTCTTTCAAGAAAAGACTGTAAATGATTACCACTCGCCACGATGCAGTAAGAAAACCACAGTTTTCTGTCTAGTCCTGCATTATTTAAGTTGCTCATGTTTGTGAACAGAGTATGTATATTGGTTTTGCTTCTCTGTTTACCACAGTTTCTGAAATTTCACTGCAGGGGATTCTGACATTAAAGTAACAAATTACTGGATACAACACAAACACAGAGATCTTGTAGGTACAAATATATAATTTTAAGTATCAAACGAGAATGGTATTTATGAGAATCAACCCTCATCTCAAATTAGCATCAGTTATAGCCTGACATACAAAATCCTTTTGATATGATAAAGCAAAAGGCTCATCTAGATGTTCTCTAAGATACATGACACACAAGGGAGTCATCTCCTCCATTTTCCATTCATTGATCTAGCTTACTCATTCATATCTTGAACATGCTGATCTACAAGATGTCAAAAATGTCATCAAGTTATCATATAGCCCTCTCACATTGAAGAATGCTGAGCATTTTATTTCTTATAGCTGCAACAAGAGTACAAATTGGCAGATGCTTAGGTAGTTGTGCTTGGTTTTGTCACACAAAATGAAAAAGCACATCTCTCTGATGCACTCCACACCCCTCAGTCCTGAACAGAGGGCACCCAGCACCCTGTCTGGCTGAAACTGTACTGTGCCATTTTTAAGGACAATCCAAAAGGCTGGTGTGTGTCCTTTCTTCTCGATGCAGAAGACCAGTTCTAAGCAGAAAATCTCAACATCTAAGTTCTACTGAGAGAGACCATGGCCAGATGATTAAGCCTGTGAGGTGCATCTACCACGTCCTTGCAAGCTGGCAAAAGGAATCCCAAAGCTATCATCTACCTTCTTTACAGAAGCAGCTTAACAACCAGCACTGCTATTAATGAGTGCTAATCAAGCTACTCTTACTGAAAGCATTGTCAGTGCCATGAAAGGTAACCTCACATTCATCACACATCACCATTCACTGTCCCACTCATTCTCCTTCAATGTAAAGATGTCTTACTTCACTGCTATATTACTAAAGCACATTAGATCAAGCACTCAGTGTGAATTTGCTTCGTATCCAGTAATGGAAACACTCCAAGAAAACTGGGAAAAGATGTAGTTTGTGGTACTTGGCAAAATAATGCAGTATGCGAAGGCAACACATCTTCAGGGAAAACAAATCAACAACAGGCATTTCATCACTTTCAGAATCATTAGCTCAAATGAATGTAATTCCAATTCCTGTACAGGCTTAGTATGGGGGAGGGGGGGGCGGGTAGTGTTTGTGTTTCAGAAAGTTTTCTGGAAGATTATGCTTTAAGAATCAGTTGACACTACACTCTGCAATTTAACCAAATCCTTAACCAGAATTCTCTGACCTCTTGCTTTATTAAATCATGTTTTAACCTTATTATGGATAGATACCATTTCTGAGCAGTCAGCAAATCTCATTTGTTGTGGCCAAGGTCATATTTTCATTTTGAATCAAATTCTCCATCTGTCACCTCACATTAACTAAGGCTGTTACTGAATTTGACTTCACTTTGTGTTGGTCTGTATGTCCAGCAATGAATTTTCTTCAGATTTGACAGCCCTTTACTAAGGCCTGTAAATGCAACATTTGCAATGCCAGTTATTTATTTTTTTTTCCTTGTGAAGGGGAACTGTGTGTTACATTTAAGGTAATTCCAGTAAGACTGTGAAATAAGAACTTCAGCAACTTTATAATTAAAAGTGTGTTTGCTAATGAAATATCCCAGATTCTCAAGCTTTCCCAGAATGCAATCAAATAATAATAATAATTTTAAAAGCAGTTATTTTAAAGGACAAAGTAATGTTAGATATCTATTTTTCTATTTGCATCTCTTCCACCATTATTGAGAGATGTAGTGTTTTACAGAACTATTTTACATAGTATTTCTTATTATGGACTGATGGTACATTTCTTGCCAGTACCAGATATCTCAGTTCAGAACCAAATTGTATATCCATATTTTGTCCTCTCATTTTATTTTCCCTTTGATGACAGTTTGTTTTTAATTAGAAACAAACATATAAAGACTGGGAAAACCTTAAACATGATGTAAGACACAAAGTAATCTTAGTGCTCTCAAATAATTTCTTCATAAAAATTCAATATCCAAAAGAACTGGATAGTTTATAGAACTACTAATGACATGTAAAGGCTTCTATCAGTATTCAGGTCCAGGCTTACTACTGAAAGTAGAAACTTATTGAGTAGATCACCATACCAATGAGTGTCTGTTATTGAATGTTTATTGATATGAATCCAGTTCCTTGTGAAACAAAAGCAGTGACATTGGAACTCAAATGTATTTTCCGTATCATTTGGTATTACTGTTCAGGAGGCCAAAGATGGTTGTCCTCTTTCATTGGGAGCATTCTGTCTTTGGTGGTATACTACATCTATTCAGTCTGGACATAGATTAGATTTCTGCTGTTTTCCCTCTAGTATGCTATGTGAAAACTAACTTTTTTTTTTTTTACTATTTTTCAAAAAATACTTTAAAAAACAATTAATATATTCCAGTTAGCATATACTTATCCCCTGTGATCTTCTTTACATAACCAAAGTATTGTTTGACTTTCAGCACGTTTTTACTTCAAAACAACTGAAGGTAATACACAGATGCAATCAGTATTCCTAGGTAACACCTGAATACACAGAGAACTATCTATAAAACAATAGCAAAACATTAACACATTAATTCTCATAACACTCCTGCACAGAAACAAAGACAAGAAAGTATTACTATGACCATTTCAGATTGCAGAAAGACCAGGCATTTGCAGGAGTGGTTTGTTCAGGGACACAAAGTAGAAATAATAATGGTAAATCATCATTTTCTTCCTATCAAGCTTTAATTAAAGATGACCATCTCCCTTCTCTAAGCTGAAAACAACGTACAGTCCCCAGAGTACACTCAAAAAAATAAGTTGAAGGGAAGCAGCAATATAATTCTAAAACCTCTGAGTCAAAAATAGGCCAATAATGTAGCCCATAGCCTGATATAGCTGCAGTCATTGAAGGTTATTGATTCAAAAGGTGATGGAAAAAACCCCAAGGAACACGTGTTTGCCCTCATAGGAATAAGGACCACAGGATCGTAGGATGTCAGGAGTTTGAAGGGACCCTGAACATCTTGGAGTCTAATCCCCCTGCCACAGCAGGAACATATGATATAGCACAGGTCACAAAGGACCACATCTAGGAAATCTTGAAAATCTTCAGAGGAGACTCCACAACTGTAGGGGAATACCTTGTTGAACAGGGAATTGTGATGGTTCTTTAAGGATGGACAACCCTGACTAAGTTACATGAGTCCTGAGTGTCCTTATGATCACTGTGAAGGGCAAAAAGGAGGGAAGCCTGGCACTGAGCAGGCAGGAGAGTGGAATGTGAACAAGCTGTATTAACTGCAAGAGAGGTGTGTACAGAACATGTACCCAGATGCATATAACCAATTAGTTTAGAGCTTACTATGTGTGCCTGTAACTGCTATCCAATGAAAGTAGTGAATGTACCCATGTACAGCTTAGAAGACTATATAAGCAAACTGTGTAGGAGAATAAACAAGGACAATAGGTAGCCATATTGGTGTGATTGTCGTTGCTTGGCCGACTCCCCCTAGGGACCCTCTTCACACAACCTTTCTGAGGAGCCTGCTCCAGTGCTGTGTGACCCTTACAGTAAAGAAGTTTCTCCTCATGTTGAGGTAGAACTTTCTGTGCTCCAGCTTACATCCATTTCCCCTTGTCCTATCACAGGGCATGAGTGAGAAGAGGCTGCCCCCCTTCTCCTGACAGTCAGCCCATATGTATTTATAAACATTTATCAAATCCCCTCTCAGTCTTCTCTTCTCCAGACTAAAGAGCCCCAGGTCTCCCAACCTTTCTTCATAAGACACATGTTTCAGTCCTTTAATCATTCTTGTATTGGACTCCATTGGACTCTCTCAAGTAGAGCCTTGTCTGATGAAACCCAACATTTGTTTTTGATCTCTTAGTAACCCTTATTCCATGATTTTTGGTGTCCAACCTTAATGACCCTAAATTTTCTGAAATCAGCTGTGCTAGAAATGTCAAGCAGTGATTCAAAAAACAATCATTATTAATGCAGTAGCAGCTGATCACAAACACAAAATTCAGGGTTCAGACAGTTTGTCTCAGAACTCAGTCTTATCTGGAATAATAGAAACCACATTTGCCACAGTCTGTTAACCTTTTAAGCAAATAGAAGCTGTGGAATGTGATCAACACCCCCAGAAACAGTCTCTAAGGTATGTGTATTCTGATGTATTAAAAGGTTTGGGAAAAAGACAGTTGATTGCTTTTGTTCACATTACATATGCAAGCCTTTACACTGCCATATATTAAACACTTGCCAGACTGCAAGGCATAAAGATGCTTTTTTTTACGATGTAAACATGCATTTATCCAGGCCTGATCATTGCCAGCAGTTGTTCCTGAGTTGTGGTCAACAAAGCATGGTAAATAGCTCTTACCTTGCCATAACCTGCCACATACACTGACATGCCAAATACATTCTCTTCCCTCAGCAAGGCTCTTACGTCAAGTCCTGCTTCTACAGGATGGTCTGGTGAAAAGGGAAAGCTAGAGAGCAACCGATGTGGAATAATCACAACTGCGGAAGTAACTGGTAGTTATTTAAACCTCTGTGCTTGAGGCTCTTGGCAGGCTCACTCCATTATTAGAACATGTTAATTGGTATATGCTCTCTGATTTTCTCTCCACTACTCTTCCAAGCATTTAGAAAAAAAAATTGAAATTGTTAATTCACCTTATAAATTAACATGTGCACACTGGGGAAGCATTTGACTATTTTTTGACTAAATTCATAACACTTAAAAAACCCAAACCTTGGCCTCATAGCTATGTGAAATTTCAGCCATATATCACGGTCATAATGTGTTGATGAACAGTTTTTCATTTTGATGCAACTATTGAGAGTCACAGAGGGTAATCAAGAAAGAACTTAGCGATACTTTCTTGCATTGAATTCCAAGAGAGATAGGAGGTGTCTGATGAGAGACAAACCAAGAAGGAAGAAGATGGAAGAAAGGAAACTCTTGCTAATCAGTAGATTGGAAGTCTTGAGCTAAGCACATAGAGAAAAACCTATCCCTAAGAATGCCAAGCAGTTCTGAAATATCTCCTGCAGTTAAAATCCTGACTAGCATGAACACTGATTAGGAGAAGTGATGGCTTTCCTTCTCAAGGTAGAAAAAAATTATTACGTATTTGTGAGCGAGCCATATATGCCTACCAAATGTATCTTTTGGCTCTAGCAGTGCATTAAAGTGGACTCTGCATTGCATGCTGCAAGGAATCACCATGTGGGGGCAAGAAGACCTTGCCTGGAGTATGCAGGCCCTACCTGGTCAACAAAATGCAGGCCACTAATATTTAAAGTGACACCAACAGATTTTATGCAAAGGACAGCCTGAAGTATATGATTGTATATTGAGAGTCTTTCTACGCCAAAAAAAAAAAAAAAAAAAAAAAGAAGAAAACTCAAACAAAAACGCCACAAAAGCAAATGTTCAAAGTTTTCCAGATTTTCACTGCTGAAATTGTAACATTGGGGGACCCCTCAGAAACAGTTGCTACTAACTACAGAGACATGATGACATTGATAACACGCTGTCTTTGCTGTAAATATCACCCTTTGTTTATCAAAATATAGGGTTGCTACTTAGACGCTTGTTGCAGCCAAGGTTCAATTTCTCCTGTAGGTCAGATTACTTAATTACATACTTTTATGACAGAAAATCACTGATTCGCATCTGCCTTAGTGTCAAAATATAGCTGCCTTTCATCTAGCTATATTAATTGCATCAAATATACATAGTCTGTATGCTGGTGTAAATGAAAAGTATATTATTTAATTTTCCAATACAAACAATAGACTCAGGAAATCGGTCATGTTTTAAATTGAAAAGTTAGGACACTGCTCTGCTTTATAATTTGAAATGTGTATTCATACCACTGCTGATTGACAGTGTGAAGCCAAATTACTTTTCTATTGCCACAAATATGAAATCAGTCCTTAACTTTGATATAAATAAAAATCTAACCATAAACATAGGTCCTGTTGTCTCTCTAAAATAGCCCCAAGATAACTTCTGGCTTCATCCCCTTCGAGAAACTTCACATACTAAATTTTGGAAGCCATTATAAGGAGCTTAACACTTCTCAATTAAAAAAATTGAACGGCAGGAAAATTAATACACCACTCCAGCAACAGATTCTATCTCTGCAGGCTTGCAAGCTTCAGGAGCACTCTAGCTTTTAACATAAGAGAAGTCAGTTGTTCTGTACCACTCAACAGAAACCACAAACCAAAAAGGAGTCCAGAGGTATAAAATGTAATTGCCCAAGGCGTCAGCAATACATCAAGTTCTCAAGAGACCCCCTTCTTAAGCTTCTGTGACAAAAAAGCCTCCAACACTGTTGGCCCTAGCAATGAACCACAGCTTCCTGAATCACCACCCTGGGGCAAATAGTCCCCACCCCACAAGTGCCAAGAAAGAAACTCACTGAAGACAACTTCAGATTTTGCTTTCCATAAGAGTCACATCTTCAACTTTTGGGGGGGATTATCAAGTACAACTTCATCTCCTAGAGATTCTTGTGTCTTTGGAAATGAAATATTCACAACCAAATTTAAAGTTATCCAGAACAACAACAACTCAACATCACAAATCTACCTTCTGGTTATGTACCAGTAAAGAGCTTGTGTGCTACTTTTAACAAAGAAGGTATGTAAATTGTACCAGTGCATGTTTTCAAATTTATGTTGTGAAGGGTCATGAAAATATAGATAATACGAATTATGAGACTGGAGAAATGTCAAGGAAGCACATGCGAAACGGCCATCTTCTCATTTTTGAAGGTTTGGCCAGGTATTCTATAGACACAAATTTCTCTTTTGGCTAACAAGTATTTTGGTGTACAGACATGCCTTTCTCTGAAACCACCATCAGCTTTTTTGACTGCAAGATATACCCTGGAAATGATAAGAGAAACTGTGACATTTCAATGAATTTAGCCTTCAAAAAGATTTGTTCTTAAAGCATGAGGAAAAAAATAAAAAGTTTAACAAAACATTAAACATAGCATAGAGTAATTAAAAATGAGATACAAGTTCTTATGACAAGCGCACATACGTGAGCAGTATGAAATATATTATTATACAGACAATATGATAGAAAGGGAAAGGTTAGACCAAAAAAAAAATTCTGTCTTGAAAATCACAAATAGATCGCCTACTTATTACAAAGAAATGTTACCTCAATTCCCTGAATTAGTATGTCGTAAAAATTGAGGGACAGTATCAACTCAAATTCATTACTTATTATGAAGATCTGGTAACAGGAAAATCTTAACCTTTGCCTATCATACCTGAAGTATAAAAGCTGTAAAGACATAAATGTCAAATATTGGAACAATCCTTAAAAACCTGAGCCTAATTAAAGTTCAGATTTAAGAATGCTTTTTCTTTTTTCCTAGATTCAAAATTTTTGAAGTTAATATTTCCAATGGCACTGATTTCTCCACCGTTCAGAACAGTATTCCTCAGCATTTATTTTTCTTTTTAATAACCAATTAATGACAGCATAAAAAAGAATTTCTATGATGTACAAGCTGGTTTGAAGTTACTAGAAATTGAATCAGTTTTCATTTAGAGGAACTAAGATTCAAAATTCAGCTAATGTCTTCAAATGTCCAGACTATGCATGTCTAGTTTCATCGTATCAGAACTCCCAGGAGAGAAATGCTCTATATCCTACTTCATGCCAGATACCGTCTGACATCATTTAACTATCACCTGGACAAGACAGCAAGAATTCTACCAACAGGGACTCTAGCTTTGCCCTGGCCTGTATAACTCTGGTAAGAAATGCAAGGACAGAAGTGGGAAGTCTGCGTGGGAGGAACCACCACATTTCCCAGAAGACTGAAGTGGTCCAGAATAAAGAAAACTACACCAAAAGGTGACCTCCAGCTCTCATCTACTTTACCAGGGACTCCTCTGTTACCAGAGGGGTAAAAGAAATGAGGTTGTTGTCTCTTTACTTACAAAACTCCTTCCTTCCTCAGCAACAGAACCGTTGCTGTCAGCACAAGATCTTTTCTCTGCCCTGAAAGGCAGAAGCGTTTCACAGAAAACCTATTGCTTTCTTTATAAATGTTTTCAAACCTCCATGCCTGAGGCTGGAATTAGACGTCTGGATTTCTCTTGCCTGATTTTGGATACATGTTGCCCCTGTAGCCAAGGGAGCCAGGAGACAGAAGGATGGACAGACAGACAGGTGCCTTCAGAGGGCAACTCAGCCATCTGTACAGATCTCAGGGTGACAGCTCTCCTTGCTCAGGCACTGTGGGAAGAGCCTAACCTCTATCAGGAGGACTGTGATCCTGAACAACCTCATCTCAGGTTCTCTCTTCCTCATGGAACACTGTATATGTCATGGAATTTTTCTGTTGCAATGCACATTTGCAGCTGCTTGCTAGGGAGATGTTTATTTACAGAGTGCTTATTTTGTGCTCTCCTCATGCATATATTTTTGCATATAGATGAGAGAAACCAGCACTTAAGTCACATACCTTATATTCTACCTCCTAAAGCCAGTCTCAGACAGAAGCTTTGTATTTTGTACTGAACTGCTTCACACTATTAGAGAAAACTCCTTTTTGCAATTTCAGCCAAGGCATTAGGCACAGCTTTGATGTTAAGGACCTCAGATGTCTAGTATATAGTTTTTCCAAAGATCATCAAGTTCCTTAAGGATGAAGGGAAAGCTGACCTTAAGTAAGGATTTTGAAGCCAAGACACTATTCCGTGAGGAGCCAATGCAAACAGACGATGGATTTGATGTGTACAGGGTATACCATGCTGCTGAGAAAGTGTGTTGCAGTGTCCCTTGCTCCTAAGAACTTGTATCTATGTAATTGTTACATTTTGGGTAGTTCAGAGTGAAAAAAAATAAATAAATTGGAGGTTTGTATTACTATCATTATCCACAAGAACCGGATGGAGTCTTAAACTGCTGAAAATGGTGACAGATTTTGATTTGCGGAGTTACTATCAGCAGGGGTTTCAAAAGCATTACTAAAACTACAAAGACATGGATTAATAATACATCTGCTGAAAATTACACTTGTGGAGAGATCAAAATTATTCACCAATTTGGAAAGCATGGAGGGTTAAATATTATGACAATTTATTTTGACATTCTTTCGAAGAAACAGTTTCATTATTTCCAAAATAGGAACATTTTGACTTTCTATTTTGAAATAGCATATTTGTTTTTTAATTGATAACATTGCTCTGGATTTAGCAAAAATGTTTCAGGTTGGCAAAGAATAATTTTTTTTTTGCCTGCTGAGAAAACAGACTATTAAAGTCAGTAAAAGTTGCTTCTGATTGTTACAAGCATTGCCTCAAGAATGTTCAGTTCAACCACTAAACTTTCAAGAAGATGATGAAATATATAATTCCTACAGCTCTTTGAAAAAAAAAAAAAAAAAAGAGGGAAAAAAGCAACTGGAGATGCATACCTTTCAAAGACTTTAATTCTGAGGTTTGGTTTTCCTTGGCTAATACCCACTGTATCATGGACTTCCTTTGTTGTAAACCCAAGATAAACAGATACAAATCACCTAGATGACTGTACAGCTGTTTCTCCTCCTGTACATTTGCCCTATCATTTAGCTCCCTATATACTACATAATGGTCAGTAGACCCTGGTTCCTTCTAGCTGGGTGAAAATTGCTACCTACCTCATGAGGGGATTTCAGTTACACAGCAAGGCTCCTTTTGCTTCTCAGTCTGAAAATTTTTGGCAGTTTCATTTAATTGAGTAACACAGTTTTATATTAAGTTACATAAAACATGGAATAATGCAGTCAATGCATTATTTTTGTGTTAAATTCAATTTATTCTTACAATGTCTCCACTATTTCAGCTTTCACTATGCTGCAGACTTAAGACATTAACAATGTATGAACTTTATTTTAGAGGCTGACAGAAGCAGAGAGCTGGAGAGTTTGGATGGGGGGCAAGTACAGGAACCTCTGCTGGCCTGGGGACACAAAAAGTGACTTGGGGTTAATAGGAAAAGTAAATCTGAATCCACTAAATACCTGGGAATGAAACAGCGACTCAGACTGTAAAGCCTAGTTCTGCAGTGGGAACTGCAATCTCAAAGTCATAGATTATAAGGATCTCTGAATAATACAGGTCACTTAGAATAATAGTTTTCTCTAGTCCAAGGACTCTAGCTTAAGGAAAACTTAAGGTTCTAAAAGACAAAGGGCTAGCTCTGTACCACAACTTTCACTGGCTCAAGCTAGGAAAAGGAGGAGCATGATTTGAGGTAGGTCTCCATCACTTTGCAGTATCTGGTTTTGGAGTTTCAGAGAAACTGAATCTTTACTCATTTCGTAAATGATGAAATCAAATCTAGGTAGACTCCTGTTCCCTTTTCCATTAAGACGACTTGATTCAATTAATAGCCATCAAATGCAAACTACACAGAAAATATTCTGTATTCAGAATAATGTGTGGAACTCAGAGATGCCATTGAGCTTTTGTGGAAGTAAATAGCTTAGGAAGCTTTAAACAAGAGTCAGACATTAACAAACAAGCACACCAGCTGTAATTTTCATACCAAGGAGGAAAATTACAAAGAATGTCAATCATCTGGCTTGAAACAAATCAGCTAGTCAGCAGATACTCCCAGGAGAAGTGTTTCTTCACAGAGAATAAAAAAAAAGTGGCAGTAAAAGATCTTCATTTTAATTGAAAGCACTGGATGCTCACCACTGACAGAAACACAGTCCTAGACCACATGGACATTTTCCTGTTTTAACAGGTAAGTACTTTGTATCAGAAAATTATTCTCATTTCACACTCACTTTAACAGCACTGTTTTCCAGAGGGTTATTCATGGCTCATAGCACCATGAAAACAGAATTCAACCCTTGGTGTTTTACTGGAGATAAGCATTCTTGTACTGAATCCTGATGGGCTAGCAGTCCTCCACTTTCTCCAATTTGGAGTCACCATTCTGCTTCCATGCTATTTGGGCATTTTATAGAGACTCAGCTTGTATCATATATCTTAACTCATCTTAATCTGAATAAGAATAAACAATCATTGCTAGAAACCAAAACTCTATCACTCACCATACAGACTCTTAGAACCCATCCTCTCTCACTTCCCCATTCTGTTTGCCTTCTTCCTACAATGTATATTTTCTTTCTCAAAGTTTAGCACCACCTCTTGACAACAGAGCTCTTGAGAGGCGTTAATATGTTCTGTCATCTTCTATTTCTATTCTCATGTTTACCAGAGAAACAGTGGCAAGTTTCTTGTGAAGACTTTAAACTCTCCATTCCCATTCTGGGTTCAATTAACATACATTGTAATCACACTGCTGAGACAAACTAATTTGAAATGCATGCTGATTAACGCATCTAATTTTGTACTCTAGGTGTTCCATTGTAAATCAGTCTGGGCACTGATCTTAGCAGTGGTACTTTCAACAGACTTCAGCATCTGGTTCATTTGCTTATGTTACATAGTGAGTCCTCACATTTGTTCAGTTTGCAGCTCACAAAGTGATCAATGCCAGCCTTCGAACTCAGAACACCTGCTTAGTTTTTCTCTTTATATCATTGCCTATCATTAGAATTTACTTTTAAAATTGTGTTAACATGTGAGATCAGATTCAAATCAGTTACCATTACAATATTTCAGGTCAACAAACCAAACCAAAATGAAATAAAAACAAACAAACAAAACACACCAAAAAAAACCCCAAAAAGCTTTATACTGTTTTTTTTTAATGACAATAGTGATGCAAAGTCCTATTAAGAACAGATGAAAATAATAAAAGGGACAGTCTTACATAGCTGCACAGCTACTTTTGAGAGGGTGTGTGTGTCTGTGTGTCTGTCTTTTTTTGACTGCTATTACACATCCAAAACCAAAAGAGGATATGTCATTCCCAAACTGTTAGGTTTATTTAATTATGGCTTGGGGTGAGACTTCCAAAACAGGGTGTAGCAAGCCAATCTACCTAACATAATGGGAGCAAACAGAAAAGGCAGAAAAATTGTAAAATTAGCCTTTTTTTCCAAGTATCTTTGTAGTGTGAGTAGGATTTTCAAGAGCACATTTTGCTTACCTCCATTTCTGATTAAGGAAATGTTAAAACTTCTCCTGACTCCACAGAAAGAAAATAATGCCAACAGTGCAGACTTTTTACTATGGAAAAATTAAAAATCTCATAACGGTGGCAGGTGCTGACGAGTTCTGTATGTTAATTGGCAAGAAAGTCTTCACACTGAGGTAAGCGGGGACAGGAAGACCAAAAAAGGATGAAGATAAAAGGAACAAAATGCAGCATACAAGAGAATGCAAATGATATATTACAATAAGGATGGAGATAAAAGTATATATTCAGAGATGTATTAGAGGAAAAGTAGAGAAAATTTAGAGATTTCCCATTAGAAATAGCAACTTACAATGATTCTACCTGCCGTAAGAAATCAGCAGAAGCCATAACTGGAGTCACATTGAGGTTGTAATTTCTGCATACAAAGTGCTTAAATCTGAACTGTCATGCAGCTTCACTAATCTTTATGTTAACATGTACAAGCTGTACAAGCTGATATTCTTCTTAGCCTTCTTTGGATTAAAACCAAAGAATTAAGTTTTATTCTGTAAAGCAGAACAATAACACATTGCTTTTCCACTAAACTAAACAACAGTAGCCTATGTTTCTTTCTAACTCTAACTTGTATTGCATCCCTCCAGTCAATGAGGAAAAGTGGGCCAGGAGGAAAAAGCTTAAATTTACTCCCCACAGAAGAAATAAATACAGACAAACCACCAGCATGAAAAATAACTGTATGAGCCCTAGGTGCCAAAGCTTAACCACAAATAGCTCATAGTGAATAATGCATATGGTTTAACCTCAGTTAAAATGACAGGTCAGTTACAAGGCACCAGTGAATTTGCAAGGCTTTGAAATATATCTTTATTTGTTTATTTATTTTTGTTGTTGTTTCTCCCTCTCTGAGATACAAATAACTGAGCTAAGATGCAGATAGTAATGATTGAAGTGAAATGTGGGCCAGAGCTGGCCAGTTCTGCAGTCTTTCAGTCTGACATCACAACAGACTGGTGGTGCTGAAGAAGCAATAATAACATGAAAGAGCCAGCTTTGACTCTTGACAGTACCTACCACCATAGGCCAGTTGCTTTCATTCTGGTTTAATTTCAATTTTAGAAACATTATGTGTTTGGCTGTCAGATTACAACCTTTGCATGACCTAAAACTTCCACACTGTATGTTCATACAGATGCTTCAGGGCTAGCCTCCCTTCACATGAATTCAACTCCTCAGACTGCTGAATGCTAGGTGCATTTTCCAGCCTTGGAAAGGTACCAGGGGTTCTTCAGTAAGGCCATTAGCTTGAGGACATTTATGAAAGGAAAGGTAAAAATGAATGAAAATTGGGTAATATATGGAAATGATATGCTCTTTTCCCACAAGATTGTACCATGCTATTTATTTCACCTCCTCTGGTCAATGAGTCAAAGGCTTAAACAAGCAGCGACTTACTGCACTGAAAATGCAGCCAGCTGATAATTAACAGGAGCTCTAACGCTTTTCAGTCACTGCTTTCAAGGATTCAGTAGAAAGGTGTTTAAATCGAAACCTAAATTATTTTTTTTTCTTGATACGCTTGTCCCTGTCAAAACATGGGTTGTTTGTATGAATACAGCTCAGGCAATTCTGATTTCCTAGTTGTCCCTAATGGCAACATTTTCTAGTAATTGAAGGACTGGAACTTTTATTAACAGTGATGATATATATTTCTATACTGGAGCAGAAACACACACACACACAGATTTTTATATCTAGGCTTGGCAGGAAACACGAAAATATTTTTTACTATCAATGAGTAAAGTATTCCAGGGAAAGTTTAACCTTAGTTTTTGTTTTTCCTGAAAAAAATAAGTAATTTGGTGGTTAGAATTAAGGAATTAAACCTGAAGAAATAAAATAAATTAAAATTGAGTTTTGTATTTGGAGGAAGGGTTTTGCTCATGGTTTTACTACAACTATATTGAATTCCATTCCTATTTAAGCACTGAAAAGCACCAGAAGTAAACTGCAGAAATTCCAAAGTTCACAGTATTAGGGTCTTATTTTAACTATTGTCAGTAGAAATATAAACGGCTTTGTTTCCTAACAGTTTATAAAGAATCCCAGCCTCACAGACAAGCCTGAAAAATTCTGACCCTAAGTAAATCATGCAAAGGCCCTTGAAGCAGCATCATTCAATATGATTCATTTACAGAAAAGTACATCATATTCTTCCAGGTGAGCAGTAGCCATCCAGCTACTTGTTTCTACAGAGGCATGATAAAACATATACTGCCTAATAAATAATCCATCAACACCATATAGCACTATATAATACCTCAATGATTCTAGCAGCCATATTAATTCATAAACAACATCAGGTATTGAACTGCTAAACTTTTTTTTCCGTAATGGAAGACTGTGCAGAAAATTTAAAGGTAAATTATTTCTGTAAAGGTTGTTCCTTCCTTTCAATCTGCTGGATATTACTAGCTTAGATAACTCTCCCAGCAGTATCCACTCCAAGAAAACACTGAACCAAGTGTTATCTTTCCTTTGCTAAGTAAGAAGCACATAAGAATTACAGAATTTTTTACCAGGAATCCAGAAACCAGAGGGTTTTGTCCCCACAAGTTTTACCATTATGAGTTTTAAGCGCCACATTTTATATTGCACTTCTAGATACTTAGTTGCATGCTTTTGCCTCCTTTCCTATTCCAGTGACTTCAGCAAGAAAGATACCATTACTTTGCTGTGATTGCATTATGCAATCAGAAATAGGAAAATCCCAGTCCCTTTTCTCCTCTCAGTACAATCAACATTTATGAAAAAGCAACATGAATGACTATTGTTAAAAAGTGTACGTTGCATTCAAACAGCTTTTCACGTTTGTTCAATCAGTAAATTTTCAGATCTCTTTAAAAAGCTGTGCAATTATTTATTTTAACAACTTGTACATTTGTATCTTGGTAATTGATACTGCTTCCACTTTAATTAGTCTCACACGTGCATTCGGGTTTTGGTAACACCTTGCATTTATTTTTTATAAGGTTTATATTAATAATCCCTATAAACACATCTATTCTTCTGAACAATAGCCTGGATATTTTTTTTCTTTCAAACTCATGTACAGAAATCAAATAAGTGACCTCATTAATGTTTATAAATATGTAAAGGGCAAGTGTCAGGAGGATGAAGCCAGGCTCTTCTAGATGACATCCAATGATAGGAGAAGGGGCAACGGGTGCAAGCTGGAACATAGGAGGTCCCATGTAAACATAAGAAGAAACTTTTTCATGGTGAGTGTGACAGCACTGGAACAGCCTGCCCAGGGAGGTTGTGGAGTCTCCTCTGGAGACATTCAAAACCAACCTGGATGCATTCCTGTGTGACCTGATCTAGGCGATATGGCTCTGTCGGGGGCTTGGACTAGATGATCTTTTGAGGTCCCTTCCAACTCTGAACATTCTGTGATTCTGTGTGATTCTGTGGTCTATGATCACTGTCCAAGACCAAAAGAAACTCAAAGCTGCATCTAATTTAAATATTATCTTCCATTAATTATTTCTTACCACAGATAGTCTGCAAGCACTCAAGTACCTCTTAAACATACCATTTCATATCTGTATGGCCTACAACATTAAATACCTATAAACTTAATTCTTTCAGGAAGTCTTTAGATAAGTAGGCATGTTAAAGACAGACAATTCTAAAGTCATATGTGAAAATCAACCTGGAAAGAAGATTGTGATGAAGGGTTTGAGCTGTCTCCAGTGCCTTCAAGCTATTAGAGACTAAGTATTTCATAGCCATCAGGATAGGACCTTTCTTGGTCAATCTGGGAGAGGAGTGTACATGAGCTGCTCTGTTTCCTCTGAAGTGGACTCACTTTACCAAGCACCATATTGGAAATTAAGTGTTAAAGTCTTCTGTGAAGAACCAGGAATAACATAAAGGGACTGTGGCTGAAATTTACTATTTAGTACCTATTTATATTGCATAAAGCAGAAACTATCTCATTTTAAGTTACAAAAATAAAGGGGGTTTTAATAAACTTGAGTAACTTTTACAAAAAGCATCAATATCTCACCTACAGCTTTTGAAAAATGTCATCCTCATTGAAAACACATTGTATCCACAAAAATATCTAAGGGTTAATACATGTTTTTGAAACTATTTCTGGATGCCCGTATGAAAAGGTAAGTTTGATTATATCCAAAACCTAGCTTGGCTCATGTCTCATAGAAGTGAGAAGGAAAAGGAAAAAAAAAAACAAAAACTTCTTTAAAATTGCCTACCGTAATACTTAAATCTCATTTTACCATTAAAACAATAGATACATTTCTTGTATTTTCTTGTCTCTGAATAAGTGAACACTGTTCCTGTTGTTAACATCAGGATGCAAATGCTCTCTAATATCCCAGCTAAGTAAAACTTAACCTTCTATCTAACACATCACTATCAGCAACCACATCCATGAAATGGCTGTTGGAGAGCTCTCAATGCAAACTACTACAGAGAAACTCAAAACAAATGCAGTTCTGCTCTAATATATGACTATTTAATTTGCATTTAACATGCAATCCCATTTTAACATGGATTGATATTATTTTAGAGGTAAAACAAAACATACTTGTTCATAGTTCATGTAATTCTGTTTTCATCCACATTGATTACAAATTCTCATCACATTTAACATGTTCTAGACTGCAACTACGAATTGAACCAGGTAGAAGGAATACAAGTTTGTAGAGATTGAAGTGCTGAGGTTCCAGACTTTAAAATTAGCAACGAATCCTATTACCAATCTTGATAATGTTCTAGACACCTGCCCAAATCCTCCTACACACCATGCCACCCACAGGTTGACCATGCCAGGGCACATTTCTCTATTAACTCACCAAGTTGTTTATGCCTACACCTGGATGAAATCAGGTTCTACACATCCAACAAGGTCAGATAATAGGACCAAACAGCTGACACTGACAATGTGCTGTCAATGTTTCAGAAAGTGTGAAGTGAAATGCCAAAATGACCATTATTAATATTGGTTTGTGAAGGGAAGACAATCAGGAACAATTTCATCACACTAGTCATCCTGAAAGCTCTGTTTCCCTATGCTAAAGGGATGTTATTAGACAGAGGAAAAAGAAATTACTTCACCTCTTTCATCCTTTCCAAACTTTCTGGAGAGGTCACCCTACCAATACTTAAAATTCTAGTTCTACAACAGCTCACAGGCAATATTAATGGAGACCATAAACACTGGAAAGCCTACCAAAGTAGTGTGGTACACAGTCCATCACCAAGTGTTATACTGAAAACCAGCATGTGCACTAATATATCCCTTCCTTCCTAAAGTTCCTTGTACATTTACACAAACCATTGTAAGAGCTCAAAGAATCATCAAATTGCAAAAGAACATTTTCATTTCCAGCTACTTCTCTAACATATCCCTTCTCTAGTGATCTCAAGAGTAACAATCAAAATTGGGGATTTTGTTTGCAACTTTCATTTGCTCTATATTTCCTGCACAGATACTAGAAAGTCAGTTACATGCCTTGTCCTGATGTATCATCTCAGGGGATATACAGGGGATTCATCCATCTTGCAAGATTCTTAAAAAAAACCCTTATGCTTAAGTAATATAAACCCCTGTAGCCTGCATAAACATGATTAGACACGTGATGTTGAGCATCTTTCTACATAATCTCTTCATATCAAAACTAATTTCTGCTAAAAGAGTTATCACCTGAATTCTCTTCAGAGTACAAGTTATTTTCTTAGCATAATTTTTGCCTTTGGCTACTCCAATACTATTCCAGTCATTGTTTTTATACAAAGCTATGATGAATTTTAGCCTTCTTCTTTCCCTTTACCAACCAGTTTTTAAAGCTTTATCATCCTTCATTTCATAGCTTAGTAAATTTTCTCACTGAAGTCTCCACCACATTTGGACACTGTATCAATTTCAGAACATCTGCCATTCTCCTTCAGGCAGAATTGTAACCTCTTCTCTAGTCCTGTCTTAATACCCCTTAAACTTCCCTTCATATTCAGAAATGAGAATTCTCTTTCTTCTCACTAATACAACATTGCCACTTGCAGTAGCAACAGGACTGAACTTCTAGTGAGATCTCTGATCTGAACTTGGGAACGCTTGCTTAGATGCGGTACAAATAGGGTCCTAACTCCATGCCTGAGAAGAGTCAGCCCATGCCAGAAAAGTCACCAGTATGTGATGACCCAGTCCTGGCTCAATGTAAACTCCTATAATTCCCAATGTATCATTCCTAGTTTAAACCAAAGTCAAATTTAGTTCCTCTTTCTGATACCTTGAATTTAATTAAACTAAGCTGTTCCTGTATGCTTTGATCAATAGCAATGTTGAAGATACAGCAGGAAGAAGGCTGTTGAGCCAGGTGTCCCTTTGTAAAAGCTTCATCTTTACAGTGAGTCAGAGCAGAGTATGGGGTTGATACAGTGTGGCTGATAATAAACCTGTGGGTAAATTAAAGGCTTTGTTTAGCTCATTATTGCAAAAAATCTTGATTTCACATTCACTCCCACTTCCCTCAATTAAAAGAATGTTCTTAAAAGGCTTTTGCTTTTTTGCTTAGCTGGGTACTTGAATAAAAAAGACTAAACAGCATGTCAGAGAGATGTTAATGCGTGCTTTCGTTCCTATTTGTATATAGATGACCAAATTCATAGCACTGCAGTTTCACTGAAACTTGCTTGTGAATAAGTTTGCTAGATTTGCCATTTTAAAAAATCAGTTAATTAGGACAATTCAAAGAAAATGTCTTTTCTTGTAGTTCTGCAAGCACATATAAAACATGTGCAAGCCCTATAATACTTTTTATTTCAACCAGCTGTTGAGCACAATCCAGACTATGCAAAGCAATAGTCAGTCTGTTTTACAGCCCACCCAGCCCTTAAAAGGAGTCACCCATACTTGATTACTATTATTTTAAAAGGGTATATGAAAACCTACCTGAAAAATGCATTGTGATTTCCAAAGAAATTCCATTATTAGAATTTAATAGCTGAGAATTTCTAACAAAAAGCTTAGAGTAACACTGTTGAGCAGATCCCGAGACAAACAATTGAACCAAATAGAAAAGAACAGTGCTTGGTAAAGGCTCATAGTCAAAATTTCAAGCCAAACTGTTTCACACATCCATGGAGTAGGGAATCGAGTAAATGGCCTAATAGGAAACTAAGTACCAAGTACCATCGAAGTACCTAGTTATGGTATTTATATGTAGAAGACTGGTTTCATTTGGTGTCAAGAGGGAGAAACAAAATCAGATGCCTATTGAATGAAGCAGATGAAAAGTACACGCACAAATCTAGATCATAATACCTTACTCTTTGTTTCATTTTAATGCTGATGATTTTCTAAATGTGCTGTATCTTACCTGTACACCCTTCTACAGATACAGTCTCTGCTCCAAATAAATTAGAATCAAAGAGTGCAACAAAAATAAATGATGCAAGTAGAGCCAGTGACTGTTTTTTAGATGATTACTTAGGCCAGATTAGCTATCTGATTTAAAGAAATCGTAAATGGTGGGGTCTGAGAAGCAACACTGTCACTGAAAGACCAATATTATAGCACAGGGCAAAAGGGAGCATTCCAGTCATAACAGTGGCAGACACAAAGACTTTAGGGTAAGAAAGGGAGAAAAAGAAGTCTGATAGATCAGAATGACACAGAATAAAAAGGCAACAGAAGCTAAATAGGTGTCAAAGCAACTGAAAGGCCTTGAAGGAATGGTGTTTAAAGAGGTAAGAAAGAAATAAAGAGTAAATAGAAGGATTAAAGAAGAGATTATCAATATAACAGACAAGACAGAATATGTTAGTCCTCATCACATGAACAAGATTCATTGAGACATAAAACCAGATATAAAGACACTGCAAAAACCAAGGTGGAAGTCAAAGAATCCTCAAAATAAGAACTTTCACAAAAATGGAAATTTGGATAGACCATATCTGATAGAACTAAAATGACTAAACTTCAGTGAATTTCTACAAAGATGAACTCTAGAAGAAAAAAGTAAACATTCTCATTTTGATAAGGATAGCCTTTGCCTGTCCCATACATTTCTGCACTGTTCCTCTGGTAATATTCAAGCAGGCATACATACTGACTTGGCCATCAACAAGCTTGATGTTTTAAAAAACCAAACAAATCTGCATAATATCAATGCCCTAGCTTTCAACAGCAAAGATTGATCAGAACTAAGTGTACAACTAAGAATGCCAGGTTGTAATCATAAGACTGGAAAAATATTCAAGTAATCAAAACCTTTCAAAAATGTTAGGCTTCAAATTATCAGCAGATATCTTTAGCGAAACAGGGGACATTTTGTGACTCTTCATATTCTTCACTCCCTCCTTTGGTCCTAAAATCTGTGTATGAAACATTCCCTTAGAGTGTGCAAAAGCAAAGAAGCACTGATGTCATATAACCTTTTTAAAGAGCTAGCAATTAACATTTCTTTCAACCAAAGCTAACACCACTGATTAAGTTGGCATACATCTTCATATCCCTTCCTGAGATCTGCTCTACCATCTTTCCACTTCTTTTTGTTCATTAGACAAGTAAATATGGAAATGACAGCTAGCCTGAGCGGCACGGATCTGAAATGAAAGGACTGCCTGCAGGATGAGAGGGAGGGGAGAGGACAGGCAGAGAACTCACATTCAGAGCCTTACCTTCCAATTAGCAGAAACTCCCCAAGCACTCCCAGGCGTCTCATGGCAATGAGGATCCCCCTCACTGTCATTCCCTCACAGAAGCAAACCACCACTCTAGCCTTGGGCAGCCTTTCTCTCAGCTTTCGAAGCAGGCGATCAAAGCTCTTTTCCCCAGCGTTGCTGTAGATCTTGTCAGAGTGAGCAATGCAGAGACCCTCCTGGGCAGCCAGCTCTTTGAAGGCTTCCATTCCACTTTCCCCATAATTTCCTGGTTAAAAAAAAATAAAAAAATAAAAATTTTAAAAAACAACAATATATGTTAAATTGAGTTCATTTAACCAATTGAGTGGGGCTGTGATGGGAAAGGGATAGTTTTCCTCCAAAAATTCAGCTAGCATTAACAGAAAGAAGAGTAATGGAGATCCACCAAAGTGAATGTACTCAGACTTCAGTGAAGCAACAAGGTATCTATGTATGAGTAGGTCTTAAGTGATCTGGAAACTGCAATTTTCTTTTCTTACATTGATTTGTGAGTGGATATTAAAGGCAACAAGGGATGGATAGGTAGAAAAGGGGAAAAAGAGAGCTCAGACAGCAAGAATAAAGTTTTATTAACATTTCTATGGCAAAAATCACACTTGTGCTACTTCAGAAAAAACAGTCACAGTAAAGAGAAAAAGAAATTACATTATAGATGTTCTGTACCCTGTGCAGTCCACACTTAAAAAAGTGAATGAAATGTGGATGTGAATTTAAAACAAATTGATCTGGTAGTATTTTGAAAGCCACTTATGCCAATTTAACTAGCCAGTATATACGAGAGGTAAAATTTAGGCCTGATGCTTCTCTTGGAATAGAAGACTTACTGTAGGAACTTCGGAAATAACTATTCCTAATTTAGAAATATTTGAAATCTGTGGTCCAGTCAACATTAAAGCTGATTCTGAAATTCCCTTAGCTTCTCTATTTATACATTTAGGAAGCCAAATCAAGAGCTTTACAAAACTCAAACTGCCTTCAGTTATGGAGACAGGTGAAATCTCAAGTTTTCTTTGAATTTTTCATGCCTGCCATGAGCACAGGATCTATGATAAACATCAATCAGCCAAATGGAGCAGATGGAGTACAAAAAAAAAATAAAATCTATTAACAGTAACAAAAAATTGTTCAAAAAGAGAAGCATTAATTTTATGCTATCCACATTTGTAATGTTGCCTAATTTATTGAGGGTGTAACATTAAATATGTTGATCACTTTCAGACACAGGCCTTTTCAAGCAAGAGGTGACTGAAGAAGTCCCTCTTCCCCTGTTGCAGTGATAGCTTGAAATAGCAAACTGCAAAGAGGAAGACTTCTGAATCAGCCTAACTTCCTGCACAAAAAAAAAATCACAACTCAAAAGGTGGAGCCACTAGAGAGAACATTCAGGAAGAGACACTCTTTATAAATCCAGTAGAAGTAAGTGCATTTTTTGGCTGGATCATTTGTTGTAGATCAGACACGCTTTGCAGACACACTATGACAGTCACAGTCATACTAGGATGCAGCCAAACCTGCCAGGTCTAGTGTCAAATAGGAAATTCAGTTCCCCAGCGTTTTGCACTGAACTGCCCTAGTTTCTCACAAATTTGCAGCATAGCAGAATGGCCTCTTTTTCCAGTCTGTGACTCAACACCAGATACAGCAAGCAGGTCAGCCTGCTGGTTTTGTCTGTGAGACAGACATACTCCAGCGAAGGAGTAATGCCATGGTCCTTCATGGCTGTGGGGAGAAGAGAGGAGAGGAGGAGCTGTACCTAGTGGGACCACACTACCAAGCAGCCCCCACTGGGGGATCAGGACTGCAGCACTGTCCCATGACCCTGTACTTTGGTAAATGATGTGGCCTCGTATAGGGCTTGTCATATGTTGAGAAGGACACAGGTGAAGACATTTCCATGTATTTATAGGTCATAACCTGCAGTCACCAAGGGATTTAACCCCAGGACCCAACACTGGGCAATTTAAGCCATACAGCTTTTATAACTTGCCTCAGGTCTCAGACAAAAGCAGGACAGCCTCACTGCTGACTTGCCATTAGCAAGCACGTTATGCTTTGGAAGGAAAACAGGATACATTTCCCATTTTTTGGTGGAATTTTGTGCAACACGGACTCATACCAGTAGTATTTTTCTTAGTGTCCTACCTAAGGTGAGGCAGGGCACTAAACTGAATCTTCTTAGATGGTTAGGTAATGCATATTAGAAAATAAATGTAGTAGGCTTCCTACCTAAATGTTAAGGTAGGATGGAATTTTCTCATACATCAGTATATCACTAACTCTGTAATTCCAGCTAATGATTTTGAGAATTGAAAAAATAAATCCACTTGGAGTTATTTTGCTCAGATTTAATTCTAATGGAATAACATTTATCTCAAACATGGTCATGCTTGTACTAATAGTACAACAGCCTACCAAAATATAGGCTAAGAGTAAGAAAGATTGTTGCCTATAAATTCAGAAAGTGTGATAGAGCCTAGAAGAAAAAAGCTAATTAAAACAAGAACATTGATGCAAGGTGAAATAAGTAAAAAACAAGGCAGAAACAATCTGAAGCTGAAAATGAAAGTTTTCCAACCCTTATATGAAAGTTGTGAAATGGTTTTTCAGCAGCAGCACAAAGAGAGAAATCTGATGCCAGACTAGAGCTCACTCAGTTTACAAGACCATTATGTAACATAGATGTCTGCAACAGCCAAGAGATGAGACTTGATGACCTGGGAGATCCTCTCGAAGTCTGTTGGCTGTGCTGCCCAATCAAGACATCATGCTGCACACCTTCCCCCTCCAGGGGAAAGAACCAGGGAGAAGATGAACATGTGACAGATGTTACATTGTTCGATGCACTCAGCTATCAGAGTATGCACAACATAAGGACATATATAGAATAGAAAACACTAATTAATTCTGCTCAACAGCCAAGAACACATCCATCTGTACCATCTTGGTGGGTACAACTCTTTCAATCCACACTCTTGCAACAGCTGAGAGGGGAGACACGTAATTAAAGAAATCTCTGCGAGGTGGTAGTCAGTGAAGAGTTACAAAGGGGCCTTGGGCTGAGGACCAGTTTTCCTTTGAAAGAAACATTGAAGCAAATATACATTGTTATCTGCAACTGCTTTTTGTTACCAGTTGTGAAAAGCAAAAGTATTTATTATTGTGAGCCTAAAAAAATATTTTCTTTCTCTTGTGTACCCAAAACTAGGTGAGCCAGTAACATATTTTGAACCCCACAATGCTCTGCTGATTTTGAACTGTTCTTCTCTTTTTTTTAGCAATTTTTGACTTGTACTCTATGCAGAAAACAAGATATTTTCCTCATATATATTTTTCAGGTAAACTCTGTCTAGCAGTTTAAAGGTCAATTGTAACCCTATCATGACTGCAACATTACTAAGAGGATTTTCATGACACTGCTCTCAGTGTCAAAGACAGCTTTGCTTCACCAGTGTAAAAATCCTAGGGAAGGCCACTCCTGAAAGAGATTCACGTATCTGAAGATGCTGGTGAGAGCTACATGTAGTGGGAATTATTCTCACTCACTGCATTCTATGCATTAAATATTGTAATTAAAAAAAAAAAAAAAAAATCAATGCTGCAGTGAAAATCAAACATGCTATCTTGGTGAACAGAGAGCAGACAAAAGTAGAAAGCACCAAAAATTTATCCTCATAAATTACTCCCATGAGACAGTAAGTATTGCATTTGTGCCACAGCTACACAGGAAGTAACACTATTTGTTGGTATTAGCACTTGAACAGTGTGAGGAGCTGGACTCATGAGCTCTATCTAAAGACTTTATACTCTTCTTTTTATTATTCCTGTTTGGCAAATTTGTCCCCATTCTCTTTGCCAAGAGAACCATTTATTTTACATTTATGAAATGAAGGGGAAATGTAACCTCAGCAATGAGCTGCTTATGAGAAACCTGGAGATTGTCTTCTTAAGGGATGCACAGAGTAGCTGTGCGAGTCTTCCTAAACCATATGACAGAAAGTGCTGTGTTTTCAGGGGGCTTACAACCAAAACAGTGTGTCCTGCATAAATCAATGTCTGATTTCATTCAAGGATAGGGATTATTTGTGGGGCAGCATAAGGAAATATGAACCATTCATATTTTTCCTGCAGGGCACATGTCCTTGAAATATAGGCTAGCACCTCTTAAAAGTAAAATCTTAAAGAAAACTGTAATTCTGAAGAGAAAAAACAAGACTGTTGCCTCTCAGTGTGCTTTCAGTATCAACAGGAAACATCTTTTAGAGACCCACCTACAAAACCACCAACAACAAAAGCCCACAGCAGAGGACTGTGCCTGGAAGAATATTCCAAAGCACTGAAATAATAAGAGTCAGGGAGCAAGAGATACTTCACATACTTGGGCCATGAGGAATACCTTCAGGTGAGGTCACCTATACTTTGACATTAGAGGCTTATTTGATGCATTTATTCCTCCGAACAGAAGCAACAACCACAATCTGGATGAAAGGTGAACAAAACAAACCATATACCCTATAAACACACAGTAAAGGAAGTGCTCCAAAAATACAACCACAAAGTCTTCACCCTTCACCACAGGGTGCTAGAGAGTCATACTGCAGGAAGGTCCCCCTTTTCACAAATAACAAGTGAGAAACTATTCCCTGTCTTCTTTCCTCTCTCAATGTTAGGATGTCTGTTCACCTCTCCCAGTCTTGTAGATACATTGCTGGAGGTATGAAGTTCATTTCAGTACTCAGCATTGATTCACTTTAAAACTTGTCTTTTCCCCAGCTAATTAGCTGCTTTTTTAGCAGAGAGAAGAGAACAAGAGGATTGCATGACATAACAGTAAGGAATAACTACTCAAAAGCTTCTCTACTGCAAGGCAGAGTATTTGGAAAGAGCACAGCAAGGAGATGATCTGATTATTAAGTTACTTCTTGATATGTTGAAACAACTAATTCATAAAAACTAGAGATAAATACTTTACAGTTGTCAAATACACATCTGGGAAGACTGGATGACTAAACAGAAAGCAGTACTTTTAAAAGGCAAAAAAGAGCGTCTGTTTTCTCTCCTATAACATCCTATGTTTCCCTGTGCTACAAGAGCATCTCTGAATATGGCCCAGTGAATGAGAAAATGATTATCTTATTTTAAGGTATTTCTTATCAGTTGAACCATATTAAATAATCATGTGCATAGTCTTAGTCCACTGCAAACGAAAACTAAAAAGTTCAACCAACAGATTTAAACTACTATGTTAATAACAGGTTGGGAACACATACATAGTCACCTAATGTGTCGCTGATGACAAGCAGTCACTTTCTAAACTGTAATAATTTAACTACTTTTATGCATTTGTCCACAGCTTTGACTGGGAGAGTTAAAAATAAAAGCCAAAGTCTACATTTATTCTTTGAATGTAGCAGGCTGACAGAAAAAAAGTTGTAGAAATGCATCTGCACATGTTATTATGGATCTGCCCATGTGTGTTATTTTAGTATATCCCAAGCATAAATACTATCTTCAGAGAAAGCAGCTCTATTGGCACATGGCTTCCTGGACCAAGGAACTGACACTGTCCCTCCTCTGCCAGACTTCTGTCACTGTGGAAAGGGCAAAGATCAAACACTTCCATGTTTCTCTAGAATATCTTTTTCAAGGTTAAAATCACACTGATGTCAGGAGGGGCTGCATTTTGCTAGTTATCAGTTATTCCAAATAGGAATTTTTTTTTCTTTTTCAGTGAATCCTCTTTACTTAATATTGACTTATCCACCTAAATCCCTTTACGACACAGATTCTATTCAGAGTCTCAACATCATTTTCTTTCTTCACAGAGTATATTTAATCTCAGGTGTTTTTAAGTGACAACTTCAAAGCAGGTGAGTTAGGCTATGAGAGCACTTCACAAACCCTGAGAGACTGGCCACTTTACAGTAAGAAGTATTCTGCATGGACATTGGCTCCAGTTCTGTTATCAGTTAGGATAAAACAGTAGAGAAAATATGAAAAGAAAAAAATACACTAGTCCTAAAATCCCAGTCCAACTGCAAAGCTTAATAGGAAAAACCTACTACTTATTGTAGTCTAAGCATTTGCAAATGAGAAGTAATAAATAAATAAATGAGAGAAACGAGTCCTACCAACACTGACCACTGAAGACAGTTTAATATAGGTTGAAAATCACAGATAGTCACTACAGGTATTAATTTCATGAAGACTAGTTGGACTGTCCACTGTTCACTCGGATCAAGTCCAGCCTCCCAGCCCCTTGGTTCTAAAGTTGCCTTTAGCCTCCTACCACCTGTAGGTATCGCACACCTCCTTACCACCACCAGCTTCACTCCCAGACCAACCCACAGGTCTGTGGAAGTCAGCATTTCCCTTAAATTTCCCTAGTTTTTTTGTTTTGACATTGCTGGTAAGACTTTGATTTGGATGGAGGCCTCACTGTCCTTTAATTCTGGAGAGGTTAACTCATTATCAGAAATTGAAAAAGCACTGTAAACACTCTGTCTGCCTTTCAACTAACTTATCAAAGTTTTCAGGGTTCACCAGAGATTTCCAAACAACTGAGCTCTAGACATACAGAAAGATGCATTAAATGAATGAAATGAGTCATATTTGGTACACTACAGAGCTCTGCTATCTGTGCTCATAGCCTATTTTCTTCAGAACTTAACGCTCTTATAGAAATGTAGAAAGTGAGCTGTTGGGCCCAGACTAACATTTTTATTTTCTGAAGTCAAGTAAAACTGAGCATGGGGGAGAAAATAAAGAGATGAACAGGTGAATTTAGATGACTGTTACAGACATTAAACAATATAGTATTCCCACCATAATCCAGCTTGTCAGAGAAATGAAATTGTATTTCAAATAAGAAAAAGCACATGATTTTATTAAATGCCAAGTTACTTTTTGTCATTAATTACAAAGTATGCACATTTTTCCAGCAGCTCACCATAGCTATGTATAAGCTCAGTAAAGAGGACCTCCCCCCCAAAATAAAACTGTGCTCTTAAGTGGTTAATTTTAAGCCTTCATCCTAAATGAGGCAGGTGCATCATCTTGAAAAACTAGTTGATATTCTTGTCAGAAATGCAAGCACTGGTGAAGTTGGTCCTGAAGTAATGAGAGTATTAGCGCTAAATGACACTTCCCTGAGAAGAGAAATGCCAAAATGTGCTCTTATGACAATGCTTTATTTTCTCCTAAATGTATTCAAAGCACCCAGTGCTTATTTATTATGTGTCTAGCAAGAAGCTTTGGAATTTTATATTGTAATAAACTGGTTTTGCTCCAACTCTGGATTATATACTGTACTTTTAAGAACTTTACTTGATGAACTCGGTGTTTCTGTTCATGACTTATCAGTAAGGAGCTTCCAGTTTTCTTCAGATTGTATTAAAAATAATACAGTGATGCTTAACATTAACCGTTCATTAATTATGTTGGTTGGCATTGGTTGAACAAAGGGTCACAGATTTTTTTCTGCTTCTTGATGAGGCTGGAGAAAGTAAACATAAGAATAAAGTTTCAACACTCTTCTATGAATAATCTCTTTTTCTTCTGTTTGTGGGGTTTTTTTGTTTTTGTTTTTGTTTTTTTTGATTGTTTTGTTTTGGTTTAAACTTGCTGTGCATATTATAGTTAGTAAAATCATTTACAAAAACAGTTACAGAAAGAATACCCAGAAGGGTCATCAAAGTAGGAGAACAATATGCTCTTGTTTTTAAATATGAGAAGACATTTCAAAAAGAAGAAATGAAGTATATGCTCAATTCTGCTCATGCTTTGACAGTTATGCAATTAGGTTAACTCACATTTCAGGCACAAGAATTAAAACATTGATGCCAAACTTAAGCAATCAAAAATAATGCACACAAGTACCCTGGAAGGTTTGAACATGATGGTATGAATAGAAATTTGAAAATATATTTCTCCTTATTATCTGGGTTCTGAACCTGAGGGCACAGAGCAGTCAGTTTCTAGGTTTTTCCAACAATTTTGAGAGTTAAAAATGGCTACTTTATTTTTGTGAACAAATATACTCACAAAACATGTGTTTTCATGGGCTTGGACTTAGAGGGCCAAACATGAAATACTCCATAAAGGGTCAGCAAGACTATGAACACTTCCCAATAACCTACTTTATCAAGGGCCTTAGGAGGTAGCTGCAAAGTATGTTAGAAATGAGATCACTTTTTGAAGTGTATTTTCTACTCATTTTCTCCTTAAAGAGAATTTAGTTATCAGATCTATTCCCACTGAAGCCCTTGATTTCCATGGCTACACTATCAGACATATATTATTTTTTAAGAACTCTGAATGAACTATGTGGTTTGTTTTTTTTTCCTTACCACCTGTAAAACATGTGTCATTGAAACAAATATCCAAAGAAGCTACTGACCTGAACTATCACCCCAAAGCTAAATGTTCATGGCCTCTAGGGCAATTTTGGTTTACAAACAATTTTCTACAGACCAATACTTTCTGTTTATGTGATATACAGATCTAGATGTGAATTATATCAGGTTTGGAATGTCTAATTAATAAATCTTAGTCTTCTGTCTAAAAAGCTATACTTAATCATATCTTACCCACCACCACTGAAACTGTTCATCTAAATAAAATAAACTTCTGTGTTTTGTTGCAAATAATAAAAGATAGACTTTTTGATGTATGTTTTATCAAATCACTGGATATTTTAAACTTAGTATTCAGAAGAAATTATGTGAGTTTAGAAAGAATTGTGGTTTAATTTAAATATGTTTCAGAAAGACAGTGGCTGCTTTGCCTTACATATCCATATATAATTTCCTAATATTATCTAAACTGTCTATCTCCACTCATAGCTTACTTTAAATTGTATTATGACCAATAAACAGTAATCAATTATATCATCACAACTGGAAAAAAACAAGAATAAAATATAAAACAATTTTGTCTCTTGGACATACAAGAAGAAAACAGGCAAGCCAGCAAGGTTTAGGTGTTGAGTCCGAAAGCTACAGATAAGAAGAAAATGCACATTTTTAACATTTTAAGAACAAGGCCTAGGAAAAGACAACTGGAATGCATAAGCAAAAATAAAATGTATCTAAACAGAAGTGGTTTAATTTTTACAGAACCACCATTTTCAAAGAGATTGAATGTAGATTTTTTTTTTCATTAATAGCTCCCTCCAAAAAGCATTTATTAAAAATATTTCCAGTTACCCCTAAGCTGAAGTCCCAGCTCTACACTGTCACAGATGGTGACTTGAATACTCACAGTGATGCTTTAAAAGACTTAGAGCAGAAAAGCTAAACACATAGCACAAGTGTTTGTTTGTATGACTTCATACTGACGGAAATAGATTCCAACCAAACCAACCACCCAAACAAAACAAACAAATATAGAACAAATTCCCAATTTTGAACTGGTCTCTAGACAATAAAGTTGAGGTACTCATACTGGCATTTCCAATTGAGTTCATAACCTCAAGTATTAACACAATATAAATGTTTGAATTACACAATATTAAAAGGCATATCTGATGCTGATTAGTGAAACATTTGAAATATTTTTCCCTGCAGGCTACTGTACTGTAGTAGATGACTTAATGTTGAGAATCCAGGCAGAGATAGTACAGGAAATTAATGAAAAAACTGTATTACCATAAGCAAAGAACAAATAATTAGTTTACTTTGTGTAGCTCCCACAGATATAATACAAAAGAGTGAACTTTCAAATAGCAGACTTGTGAGATAGAAAAAAAATGTCTGAATGCAAGCAGGACAAAGTGATAAGCCTGAAAACATAAGATATTGTAGAGCACTTAAAAACATTGCTTGTGAGTTAAGAGCAATATCAAGAGTTCATCTTTTCTTCTCTGCCTTGCCTTTAAGCTACAGAAGCACAAACTGGGACTGAGCATAGGTATTGAGGTAGCCAAGCCTGAAAAGAACAAAACTGTCACAACTGTCACAAGACAGATAACAGCCATTATCTGATCTCACAAGCCAGGAGCAACTGACTCCATCTGCCAGCCCATTGCACACCAACCTAGAAGTATGGCAGGTCTGCAGCCATACGGCTTTGCCAGGCTGCATGCCAGGGACAAAGTCTCAGACAGCTCGAGTTCTCCTGCACCCACACATGCACCTAGGAGCACACCCAGGTCATCTCCCATGCTCCCTAGACTGAACGGGGCAGGCTTTTGGGGCAAGAGGCCCTTGCAGAACTCCTGATGCAGTCCTTCAACACTATAGAGTGTCCTTGGGGAGATCTATGCAATGCTGCTATGCAGATCTGTAAAACAGCTCACTGGAGGGAGAAAAGAAGGATCTTTCTGCTGGGTTAAGAAACAGAAGAAAAGACAATTCATGGGGAAAGACTACAAGGTTGTTTTGAGGTTGTTTTTTTTTTTACAGATAGCTCCTGAGGAATGACAACGGGGTACTCACAAGTTTTATGCTCATCCAGAAGATCCTAAGCAGCCTCCTGTCCCCAGCTCAGAATAATCTGAACCTGAGCATGTCAGCCCAGCTTGGCTTCAGCTGCTCAGGCCTCAAATAAACACTCCTCGAAAGATGAGCTGGGGGAAGGGAACAGCCCTCTGATGAAGGGCCGCAAAATAACCACAGCTCCCTGCAAGCACCAGAGAGGGGCAGGCTTAGCCCTGCCTTCTCCCACCATCTCATCTTTGCCTAAATTGCACCTGTGAGGGCCAAAGCACTCAGAGAGATCAGGTACTGGTGAAGCCAGCAAGGGAGAGGGCACTGGCAGCAGGCAGAGCCAGTAGAGCAGGGGTGCAGGCCCTGCAAGGCAGGAGTTGGCAGCCAGGCTACTCCAGCTCCCAGAGGTGGCCAATGTCAAGGCAGGCATCTCTGCCAGGCCTACAGACATGGCAGCTCAGATTGAGAGGGAAAGGCAGGGGGAGGGAGAGCACAAGGAGCTCAGTGACCACAGATGGTGGGATGGCAGGTGGGAAACAGTAGGAGGGAGGCCAAGGCTGTGCATATATCAAGCACATCCAAATACAGCTGCTACTGAGGGCAAGACAGCTATGCTTACAGACTTTGCCACATACAAGCTCTCCGGGAACATTGTAGTTAATTGCTGTCAGAGCAGGCTGTGAGATGGCAAGCAGTGAGGCAGATCTGGGTGGCTTACCAGCCTCAGCTTTGGCACTTCGCTGGCAGCACAGAAGCAAGACTTTCAGCCTCAAAAGAAGCCAAAGGACAACATCATAAAATCACAGAATGGTAGGGGTTGGAAAGGACCTCTGGAGATCATTGAATCCAGCCCCCCTGCCAGCACAGGATCACCCAGGGCAGGCCCCACAGGCACATGTCCACAAGGGTCCTGAAAGCCTCCAAAGAAGGAGACAGGTGGCTCTGATCTTACAGCTGAGAGACAGGAAAACACCTATCTGCATCTGTGCAGATGTGAACTTCTTGGTAAAAACATTGCAAGGGACTCAGCCTGTCTCTATGGTTGCTCTAGCACTGTGAGACAGGGCAGCCCCCCATGTGCCTTGATGACGGTCTCCAGCAAGGGTTTAGAGGAGCAAGGGGGCTTTTCATGGTGTTCTGTTTCTGCCTTGACTGAATCAATAAATGACTGCATGGATGCCTCTTCATCTTGTGACAGCAAGTGTGGTAGATCTGATCTGTGCATTAAAATACCCCATGTATTTCTTTCCAGCAACAAGATCTACTTTTCACAAAGAGGACTATAGCAGTTCAACAGATGTATTTCTACAGCTGGGAGTGTTAGAAAATCAGTCCTTGAAGTTCTGACCAGGAACCATGGGGATATGATCCGGAAGCACAAGACACTACAAATTCCATTTTGGCATTGTATAACCTCACATCACTAACATGCCCCTGGTATGCAATAACATAATGTTCTGTGACAAGATGTAAGCAACACAGAGTGAGAAGATACTAAATCTTTCAGACACAGAATGTTTTCAGGCCAAATATCATCTGTTTCTTGTACCTAATTCAAATACAATCAACTGACTTGCTGTTGATATCAATACATGTGAGATCCAAAAATACGCACATTTTCAGTTTCTAATTCTACTGAACAATTTAATTTCTTTCTTTTCTTCTTTCTATTTTTGTTTTAATTTTCTGATGGGCTGAAAAGTTCACTTTGTCTTTTAATAAATTTTATTCCCATTAAGAAGCACAAATTGGTTTTAAGCACAGGTGTTAAGTTGGCCAACACCAAAACAAAACACTGAGGCTATTTATGACAGCAAGCTCATAAATGGTTCATAAAAGTGTTAAATAGCTGGAGAGAAGTGGGTCTTCTTAGAGAAAAATATCAGCAGTGCAGCAGTCATTGCAAATTCTGTATACCACTGAGGTCTCACATAAACTCTTTGTCTCTCCAACAAAGCATTTATGTCATTTAAGTAAACACCTGGTAGTCCTTTGCATGAGTGTCCCATAACCTCCTCTTCTTCATAGTAAGCAAGCTAGATTTGAAGATTGCTAGTACAGAATCAAGATTTCACCTGAAGACCATTCTGCTGCAGAAAGAAGCTAATGATTCTTCTTAAAACATAGAGATACACCAGTCAGAAAGCACTTTGGATGGTGCTGATATGTCTGTTATTAATTTAAAGTATTTTCTTTCTTAACACTACTTTTCATGCAACTCCATAATTTGCTTGTATGGTTGGCAGGCACTTACCTATTTGAGATGTGGATCATGATGCAGTGTTCCTACAGGGCATCTTTAGTAAATGAGATTTGCCTTAGCCTCTTTTGAAGAGTCCTCTCCTATTAGATGCTATTATTAGGTTGGATTAAGTGAGAGATGCTTCTTCACATGATTGTACACAGAAACAAACCCACAGTTGCTTGGAATATGGAAGTTCAGGTCATATGCAAGTCTGCATTACAGGAGAGTGGAGATGCTCAGGGACTAAGCAAATCCCATGTCCATGCTAGGGGAATTAGATGGTGCTGGAAGTGTTAGCTGTTTCATTATCATCAGGATTTCTGTTTCTAAAATGATGCTATATTTTTCACCATCCATGTGTTCAAGAAATAGTGAACAGGTTTTTTATTTAAATACGGTCCAAATGCATATTTTTCTCTATCTCCTTTCAAACTTTTTTGAGTCTCAGAAAGTAATATTGAAATTAGCCAGTGGTCATTCCCTTTGGTTTCACCAGAATTCAGCTCAAGTCTTCCTGGTTGCACAGATATGGGAAAGGGAGGGAGAAAAGACTGCTAGCAATAAATAAAATCATACAAAACCCGTTGTCACAGACTTCAGCCTATTTCCTCTATAAATTCAGCTCAAATCCCTCTAGGATGCTTCCCCAGAGGAGTAAAGAGATAAGAAGCTCCCTCATGTATGCAATATGCACAACTTCAATGAGCAACGCAAAGTAACTCATTCCAAATTGTTACTCTCCCATATGGACAGAGAGTGAAAGGTGCCTGCCAAGGACAGTCTGGCCCTGACTCTATGCTGTTAATGCAATGGCCTTCCACTATCACTGCATCCACACACAAGGGGGGTGGTTGTGTTTTTGAAGCATCTGGGAGGTTGAGTAAAAATGCAGAAGGCTGCTCCTGAAATGTCAGCCTGATGACAGGAATTACTGGCACAACTGTGAACAAGCTCGTTCCTGCAAAATCTTTGGCAACAAAGAACCTCAAAAGGATGGATCGAATTTGTATGAACGTATACATCTATTGGACATTTGTTAGGCTTTTCTATGGTCCTCCCTCCTTCATAACAGAAGTTAGATTTTATGTGTACAAGATTTTGTGTCTAAGATTAGTTTTATGCTTAAAAACATATCCCACATTGCTGTAGCATATTCAAAGGAACTACAGTCTTATCATATACATCTGTCCAGGTTTTAATATAATCAGAAAAGCATATGGTTATGCATATTAACATATTATGAGATGAAGATGCTTTAGTCAGACCTCAATTTTCAGCTTTGATAACTTGATATGCTGTTGGAAAGCATGCTAAATGACACAACAAGGGCTAAAATCTACTGGTTTGAGGATATGGATTTCACTGATTGAATCAGGAGTTAAGTGCATACACAAATGCAAGAACAGGCACTTAGCGTTTATATTTATGACATTTTAAAAAATGCTTTTGCAACTTGATGAAGAGAAAGTCCAAGGGATTAAAGTTGTGTAAATTTGGTTATTTTAATAAATAGCACCAGCACTTGTTTTCTCTACTTTTTCCTTTCTTGATTCCAACATTGTTTTATATATTCCTTAAGGGCTCACTTTCTATACAGAGGGAAGGAGCCTGGGATACCAGGATAGTTGCAGCAGTACAGAGGGGCCATATTTAAAAGCAAAAATGTATAGTTGAAAAGGCATGTTCATAGTATTTGGGGACCCTAGGAAGTAAAGTGATTGTCTCTTCTGAGAGAAATTAGTTTTAAAAACCCTCAGTGTATCAAGTGGGAAAATCTAAGAGCAGTGTAAAACACCCAGAAATCATTACTGTATTCTGGAGGATCACCAAGTACATCCTATTAGTGAGTGAAACAGCCAATGAAGGATTACCAAAGAATTAGAAAAGACAAATGGCTCTGCAAGAATTTAAATGTATATCACTGAATTATTTTTTCTAACACCTGAAAAGGCTTTATTTTGTCTGATGACTATTGGTATAGTATTTTGGAATAAGGATTTCTATTTTTAGGTAAGTAGTTTGCCTGACAGAATCTTAGGTCAGTGTTTTTTATGAAATTTCAAACTCTATTAACTTAAAACCAAACCTTTAAATCATGTCCCTTTTAAAAAAGTCTGAAATTATCTGAATTTCCATTGATTTTAGTTTTAAAAAGTAGAGGCAAATTGTTGCTGAAAGTAAACATAAAATAAATAATAAAATAAAATAAATTAAAATAAAGCTTTGCAGGCTTATACAATACCTCTGAGGATTGTTATAATATAGAATGGCACTATTTCCAAACTATCTTATTGCATCTTCCTTAGCTTACAAAGAGGCCATATCAAACAAACAAGATATGCCAAAAACAAAATTAAGAGATTAAAAAGCAAACAAAACAGGATCTGATAAAAAATGTAAATTGCTAATTTCTACTAGAGGCAAATTTAACTTCTTATTTAGAGATAATATTTAAAGATAGTATTTTGAAGACATAGCCTGACAGCTTACTGCAATTATTAAGAAACGAAGAACAGGCAAACTGTTTATTTACTGAATTAATAACAGGAATCTTCTGAAATAATTTATTGTATAGCAATTTGCAGCCAAAGGAACTGTATGTGATTATTCTTTTAGTCCTCTACATTCTCTGCTCTGTAAAAATATTGAACACTCAGTTGTGGGGAAAAAAAATAACAACAAAGCAAACTCAGAAAGACAACTCTGTAATATCTTGTTGGAATATGACTGCCAGCCTTGCTTTCAGCCCTACATCCCAAAGACAGATGTAAAAGTAGTTTTACAAGAAAATAATTCGCAAGGGTTTTCTACATAGCACTCCATCTTCTGTTAAATCTCATCAACAGTTATAATAAAATAATATGGTATTTCCAATGAAAAAAACTATCCAACTTGAGACAGAAAATGCTGCTAACAAAGTCTTGCTTTAAAATGTCACCTCAAACATTTCCTGGAAAAGAAGTTAGACACTACAGTTTCCTTGGCAATGTTAATCAGATTAATTCCTTCATTTGTTTTACAATCTAAGAATCTAATGGTTTTGCTATTTTTTACATAGATATATGTCTATAAAAAAAAAAGTATTGATGGTCAAAGATAAACAGATTTAAGAAAAAAAAATCCAAATCCGATTTATCTATTACCTGACATCATAGTGCTAGGAAAAAAAAAATAAAAATCACTACTTGAATTGCATCCACTTTAGTAACATTTTGTTATAGATATCAACTCTGTCAGAATATCATCTGTCAAAATGAATTAGTGGAAAATTTAATACTTCACTTTTAATGAAGAATAAGATTGTAATGGCATTTCAATTTTCCTTCATCCTCGTTAGGAATTGATAGATTCTCACAAGTACTGATGCCCTTCTGACATGGTTCCTACACTCTAATCCAGCAAATCTAACGAATGTCAAAGGCACTGTTTTTCTGGTTTTCTGGTTTGTTTGTTTTGTAGGGTTGTTTTTTTTCCTATGGATATCAGTATCAGCAGAGATTAATGAACAGAAAACAGTATGTTGAGGAAAAACGTGAAACATTTCTGTATGTTCATGTATGCACATGTAGCAAGAGGGGGTGAACATTTTGTCTCTTACCTATGGGGTGCCATGAAAAAAAAAAATATTTGATCTCAAATGACCATTTTTCTTTCTTTTCTAATAGAGTTGAGATCCACCATAACACTACATGGTGGTTAGACACTACTGCTGTGAAACCTGCTGTACTTACTATCCTCAAGAAATAAAATATGGCTTTCTTCAATGCAGAATCCAACTGTAGGCACAGCTAAAGGCACAACAATGATTCAAGGGCCCCAAATGTTGACTGGGCAACCTTTCTGAGCAACACCATCAGAGATTTGCCATCTTCTGAACACATACAGCAACAGCCATCTGCTACACAAGGAGCTCTGTCACTGGAGCTGACTCAAAGAAGTCTGTCTAAAGCATGAGCAGAAGGGAGGAGGGGCCCCAGGATACAGGGCTGGGTGAAATCTCTGAAGCAGCAGGTTGGTGATTCCTGGCAGTTCCCAAGATGTAGATGCCGGGAGCCCTGACCGCTACTCTAAGGAGCTGTCACTCCTACAGCAGCTACTGTCCTTAGTGACACCAACCAGCTCTGCCTGCCAGAATAAACACAGACAAACTGTGCAGTAGAGTTGTGCCTTCCCCTGACTCTCCCAGGAAGCCCTCCCAGCCACATTCTTTGCTTCGGTCTGCACTGGCCTTCCTATCTTGGAAAAAAAGAAATTATGCGCTTTGGCTACAGTCAGTTGTATAGCAGTCCAAAAGGTGACAGAGAAACATTAGAAGCTGTGAACTTCAGAAAATAAAGAAAAAATGTTACTGGTAAAGAATAATGATGATGTGTCAGTGCTAGAAGGGATTCTGCGGAACAGGAAGAAGCATTTAATAAGTTTTTATGTTCTGTACTTTGGGAAAGAGTCAAATACATACCAGAAGATGATGATGGTGGTGGTGGTGGTGGTGATGAAGAATGGTAATTTCCCTTCCCAACTTAGAAAGAAATCAAGTGGGAGGTCCAAAAGGTAGGTATTTTAAAATGGATGTGTGTAGATAACTTCTGAGAAAGGCTACTGCTGAGCTATCTGAACTACAAGAAATTATTTTCAATAGCTGTTGAAAGTTGTAAAGCACCAGAGAACTGCAACAAAGGCAGTGTTGTGTAATACTTTGAAAGGGTGTGAGTTAACCTGAGTAATTACAGGTCTGTCAGCCTGACAATCATTTTGGACAAAATAATTCAGGAACTGGCATGGATTTGGTAAAAGAAAAATTAAGGGAGTGGAGCAGTATAACAGGTGCCAATTGTTTGTGTATGCATCTTTCAAACTCAGTTACCCAAAATATCTTTTATCAATGCATTTACCAGCTTGCTTATTAAAAGTAATAATGTCAATGCATTACAGTTAGATTCCACAGGACATCTACTTTCATTTTACATGACATTTTGGCTATGAACCTGGAATGATAAAAATCAGTATTGCATATGTAAAATAGATTACAAGCTTGCTGGTAGGTTTCAATGTATACTTCCAGTGAAGGAACACTCATTGAATGGGTGTCTCTGCATTGTGTCCCATAAGGATATGTTCTTAGATTTTACTAGTTAACATTAATCAGTGACCTGAAAAAACCCAAAAATACAAAAGCATTACCAGTAACATCTGCATATGACAGAAAGACTGGGAGGCAAGTTTTGATGCAGTATGATCTAGGTAATTCAGTAAACTGGGCATAGACAAATAAATATGCCATTAAATACACACATAAATTTAAACTCTTGGGAACTAAAACTGCCATACATGCAGAATCTTGGACTCCATCATGGGATTCAATTACTGGCTTGGAGGATTATTATAGATAAGCACAGAAGGTAATGCTGTGGATAAAAAGTAATAGAATTCTTTTTTAGTTATGTAGATAAGTGTGATACTGTACTAACAGAGAATTCGTGCTATTTCACATCATTGTGACTACCTCTGCAGTACTATCCAGTAGTACATGGTATTGGAAAACTGGTGAAGTTTCAAAGAGTATCTGTTAAGTTCATGAAAGACAGGAAGATGTATACTTAAAGTGAGCTATCCTAGGGCTCAATTTCTCATACAAAAAAAGAAAAACAAAAACAAACCTCCAAAGCAACAGTCAAAAGCAAAGCATTAAGCAGCTTTTCATTGCAGAGGGAATGAAATTCTAGAACCACATTCCAAGAGAACTATTAGTATTAAGGAATTTACCAGACTGGATTTTAAAATAGGTTAAGTGTACACATAAAATTATACTATATATTTTTTTTTTTTCACCATGAGGACAACTAGACATTGGAATAATCTCCCAGAGGAAGTGGTGGATTCCCCTACACTGGACAGTTTTAAGACTCATCTAGACAGGGTGCTGGGCCATCTGATTTAAATTATATATATAGTCCCTTCCAACCTGATATTCCATGATTCTGTGATTCTATATGGGGAGTCCACAAAGAAGATGCTTGAAGAATCATGTGATTTTGAGTTGGATTGTATCTTGGTAAAATTCTAGTCAAGTGGCACCAAAGTTGGATATTTGCTTCCACTCTGCATTCCTAAAATATGATAAGTATTGCAAAACAATTTCTTACTCTTGTTTTTCCTACCTTTTCTCCTTGTCCCATTGGTAGGGGGTGGAGGAGAAGAGTGAGAGAGCTAGAAGTAGAGTTGGTTGGAAGATTCTTATAGGATGTTTCCCTCTTTGAAAGTCATTGATTCAGTGATATCAAATGATTCTACAATAGTCTTTTAATTTCAACAAATTTCTCCCCAAAACAAGGTAGCCCAGCTGTTCATGGCAGCTACCAATCACCTGTGTTCTGCTGGCTACACCATGAAAGCTGCCTACTAAGCAATGAAGCATAAGTAGTGCTTATTCTGAATATGAACTGTAATCTGTAATTTCTTTTAATCTCTGTTTTACAAAATATTGTATATTCTGAAAATTAAGTTAGTATTTGTTAGAGGCTAGACAAGTTCAGATTGTTTCCTTGGAAGTTGAATATGGTACCAGTATAAGGAGGGTGGCAGCACCAAAAAGATACTAGCCTTTTACATGAGAATTCTTTGTGTGATGGAAACACATAAGCAGTTCCTTTTTCTCTTTTGCATTTTATTTTCCTGCATGTATTACAATAAAAGAGTTGTCTGAGCGTGTGAATTTAAGCACATACAAATCAGCATTCTGTAAGTATTCATTGAGAGGAAAAAAATCCAGGTGATATTTATGCTAGTTCATAGCAAATGAGTAATAAAAGCAAAACAAAGCAAATACTTAAAAAATATGTCCTAGTTCTTACATTGGCAAATACAATGAAGTTTCAGCATTGTTAGCTGCCTACTTACCTTGATCTTCTATTTACACTATTTGAAAAGACAGACAGGCTAATCAGTATCTCAGCACTCACCTTTAAATTAAGAAAGACAAAGACAGTGGCAACTAACTTACCTGTCTCTTCAAAGCAGCACATCCAAAATCCTGCCCTGTTTCTCCAGTGGCCTGCAATCTTTCTTCGGTCAACCCACTCATCAGTTTTCAAAATCCTCTGACATACACAATTCTAAGGCTGTTTGGGTTCCCCCTAGCCTAACCCACTACACAGACCTTTACAAGGCTTAGAAATGCTAATTTTATCAATGGAAAGCCTGTCATTAATGTGAGATGAGCACACTGTGCCCACTCTTGTAAGGCACTAGACACTACTGTGATGTGATCAATCCTCAGAAACTGTCATGGAAGTGTATGGTTAATTCTTGTCCTCCATAATTCAAGTGCTTAAAGCTAGTGTTCACATGCCTTTTGGAACCAAGCAAGAGTATTCTGCTCCTCAAAGCATCTTTACATAGAGTCAGACGTATGGCTAAATTTCAGTCAATAGATCCCATTGACTTTATTAAAGCCGAATCATAGTTCTGAATGTAAACACAAATGTATTGCCAGAATTTTAAACGGTATTTTATTATTCATGTGTCCTCAGGATATGAACTATAAAAAGCATTGGTGTGACTTTGGATATTTGTGGTACCAGCGTATTTCTGCTTGACACTTCACAGGCAACACCACAGCTATGACAAAAGTAGAATACATTATTTCACATATATTTGGACTTGGTAGAAAAGGCACAAGTAGGTGTGACAAGGACAATGAGTTTTCAAACATGACTGTACTCTAAATTACCTTATAACAGAACATTAGCATGTTCATCACATGAAGGGATATCATCTGTAATATGCTGATTGTGTTCTGAAACAACGAGAAAATACTGATGCCCATATTTTCTCTGTTAGATTAAAAGACAAATTTTCAAAATTCAACACTGAATTCCTTTCTAGAAAAACTGCTGGGTAAAAATGTTAATTACTCTATCTACCAACTTGTATTCTTCCATTGTGTTTTTCTTTTCATTTATTCTGCACGAGCTGGAAGTTGAATTATATCATTTTAGGTACAAAGCAGTATTCTAATTAATAAGTTTATAGAAAAATATCACTGCATCCTTTTATAAATCTTGCTGTTTTCTTCAGTCACAGGGGCCAACATTTATGTCACAAGTAAGAGCATAAGTGCAGCATAAAATCCTCATAAAGCCAAAAATTTCCCCAAGTAAACACAAATTGTAGAAAATCAAACTGTTCTATATTCTACTATTAAAATGCATAACAAGAACCAACTGTTGGTAAGGGAACAAATACTGACTTAAAATAATGCATGTAAACTGGAACAGCAGATTGAATTTGAGGGGATTATTTCAGCCTGAGATTCTTTTCCTCCACCATTAGTATCAACAGCATAGGAAACTGAATTTTCTAAGGTAGCTGAGCTGATGAACAAACATATGGATGTTAAACTACTCTTTCAATTACTTTCTTTTCCTGCCTGCTTACATAATCAAAGCTATCCATAAACGAATAAGATTTAATGCCATAAAGAACCATTGGGTGTTCATATCTGATCGCCTGTATAATGCCAGCCCACAGATCCCACTGTGCTGTGTACAGTGACTTGCCTTTTGAATAAAGCTGCTCTGGAACTTCTGTAGCAAATGTTGATTAGACAACATAAAAAGTCTGGAAAGTTGTCACTTTCCTCAGTCACTTGTTTCAGTGTTTAATCACTGTCATGAGTTAAAATATTTGTCTTTTTCTAATTGGAATTTGTTGTTTTACCAGCAGTTGGTGCTTGTTATGCATTTTACCATTAGGCTACAGAGCCCTGTAGTTCCTAGTGGTTTTGTCTGCTTGGAGTAAATGAAACATTTTTTGATTTTTCAAGGTGTATCTCTTTTTGAAAACACAGACAGATTAAGCTGATTTAGATTCCTCCTGTAAGGCAATTTTTTTCAGCCCTTAAATCATTTAGAGTTTTATCCCTATCTCTTTGCAATATTTTAACTTTCTTTTTAAAATGTTGACAACAGAACTGAATAAAGAATAGAAAAAATAATGCTAATAATCTGTAGATTGAGGTGAAGTTCCCACTGCCTCAGGGATGACATTAGCTTTTTGTATTTGGGGCTGGGTTTCTTCTCACGTAGCTGCTCTATAACTATATAGTATATTTAGGACTTCTTTCAGGGACATAATCCTTCTATGTAGGTTGCACATGTGCTTTATTACTGTACTTATGGTTAACATTTGACTGTATTAGTAGGCACTTTCTTAGACTGGGCCTAGCTTATCAAGATATCTGAAGCCTCTTTTCTCTCCCCATTAATTGCCATTTCATAAATCTGCATAACTTGTCAGCTATTATGCTTTGTATAGCATTGCTGAAGACAGTGAGGTATTTGTCAAGCTCTGTGCAATGCAGTACACATAATCTCATTTGATGGTCACTCTACTTGTTGAGATCAGTGTGCTGAGTTTTAACTTACGTGATGTCTCTTTTCCTGACACTACACAATGCTTTTTTAATAAAAATATCCTGTAGTAGTAATTCAGTGCCTTATAGAAAGCCAAGATACTTCACAAGAACCGTTATCTGTAGCTACCAAGTTTACACTTTCTTCAGGGAATAAAATCAGGTTTGTCTCAGACTGACTGGTTTTAATTTAATTACAATTTTTTGTTATCTGAATCCTAAATCAACATCTTATTTTTCTGGGGAGGGTTGTCTTGGTAGTCAGAGTGTCTGGCACAGCTCATCTGTCTTTTGTGTTTGGATTTTTGGCATAACTGAACATTGTCCATTTTTTAGTGTTCTATAATATATTGAAATCAATATATTAATTGCCTCACTCAACTTCAAAACATCAGTTTTGCACATTACTGTCCTCATGCTACAAACTCAGACTTTTACTACATCTTTATCCTACCCTTTTGCAAGTTGTCAACATTGGTGGACACTATTGCAGGCATGGTTAGGGACATGTATTTAACAATATTGGCCATCTCTTTCTGAGGTCACTGACAATTCTAGAAGGAGATCTTGGAAAGGCTTCCCATAGTTCTTGGCATTTCACCTGCAGGTTGGCACAGAGTGGGAAGAAGGAGCAATTTGGGCTCTGTGTGGCTGGCTCTGGCACCATGTCATTTAGTATGCACAGCCTGAGCTCTCAGATGTTGTACTCCTGGGTCAAACTTGACAGTGGGCAAAGAATGCTTTGACTTTGGCAGGTATTCACATGAAAGAGGAAGGCTAAGCCTATTGACAAGGGAATGCCACCTGAGGACCAAAACTGTAATTGGTCCTTGAAGGGGACGGGAACAAGAGAGAACTAAGTGATGCCCAGGATGCCAGGGCTGCTGCCTGGCTCATTCCTTCTTCTCAGAACCTTGAACACTTTGTCACAGTTTGGCACTTCACTTCATATAGATGTAGGGTTTTTAATCCAATCCTGAACATGAATTTATCCTTCCAGAGAAATTTGGCCTGGCAAATGAGGGCATCCTCCAAGAGAATATTGTCAGCCCACTCTTGTATCCCATTCTGAACAGTTCAGCAGGAGTGGATTTTAACTTTCCAGTCTCTCAAATCATCCTGAAAGTTTTAGCAGTGCTGATAATACAGAATTCTTTTACAGCACTGTCAATATTCAGTTTCACATATTTGCTGCTTAGGCAAGAGACTGAGATTTATGCGTTTGGAGCTTGCAGTAAGAGAAATACGCTCTCCCCAGGAGGATCGCCATCTTTCAAAACCCAGCATGATGATCTACATGTCAAATTTCCATTTACTAAAGCCTCTCCACAGCACCATGTGAGTAAGTCTTATATAAATAAGCATTTTTCTCACTTCCTGACAATTAATTACAAATTTATCTTTTATATTCTACTCCACATAGTAGGAGATATACAATGTTCACCGAAGCCTGGCCAGACATTTTAAGAAAGTATTTATAAACGCTTACTCAGATTTCAAATAGCTGTCACTTAAGCAAAATTCATGCCTGGGTCTTATTGCTGTTTGCTAGGATGAGTCTTGTTTGAATAAATGTTTAGTAAATTACTGGCTCATATAGATCCACCTGTATCCACAGATGAATAAGGATGAAAGTTGCTGGTCAAACAACTGCAAATTGTGACTGCATGTAAGAAAATAAAGTTTGTTCCTCAAAAAATCTGCAGAGAGAAACAAGAGTTAAATTCACTGGGGGACTTGTATGGGAAGAAGAGAACTAGTTTCAGACTTCTTTCAGGAAAAAAATCTGTGTATGAATATCTTCTAATATCTATGCAAAACCAACACAGTTTGCCTTCACACGATTTTACACTACTTTTAGTTAATGATGATATCCTTCTAGCTGTGGGATTCACAAGCCCTGTGGATTTTCAGTGCTTTCTGAGGAATGGCGGCTCCATAACCCGAGAAGGTAATGTCTGATGGCCATGGTGAGCCCCATTCGGGATCCATTGGACTCAACTGCCAACTAACTTCACTAAGCATTGTATCAAGAAGCTTACAGCTACACTCGCTCTCTGCACCAGCGCAGGACATGACCTTCTTTGCTTTGACTACCAGGACTGCCAAATTCCTATCCTAACATTTCTATCAAATTTCAAAGGGTCTTATAAATCATTGCTGAATGGTATAATAATTCAAATAAACCTTAAGAAATTAATTTGTTTAAAAAATTCAAGAAAGAATAAAAAGGGGAAATGTTCTGATGTAACAAACAATAGGACTATTCAGTAAAAGCAAATACACGTTATTCTGATTTTTGATAGACACAAGCCATCTAGGCAGTGACACATCACAAGAGAAAAGGACAGCTTGTGATGCACAGTACTTTTGATTAAAAAGCACCCCACATGTCACAAAATGCTATTAACACACCCTAATTCTCTATGTAGTACTGACAGACTGTAGGTTAGATAACGGAAAAAGAAAGTATATCTTACATATTGTATATTGATTTTTTTTTTCATGTGTGTTACTCGTCTGCTCACTGAAGTCACAAAAGAAGAAGCAACTCTTGATTTAGCCTTGAGCAGTATGCAAGGCCATATTAAGACCTAACTATCAAAAAAGTAGTCTATAACTGTGACTGTACTTTAGTCATATTTGGACAGAAAAAGCCCTACGTTGAAAAAAAAATCAGTAAGACTAATATTGAATTTAAAACAAAATAAATTAAATAAAAATGCAAAAGCTAATTCAAGGACATTAAAAAGAGCAGCCAAAAGAGTGAAATGTTAACAGATTACATGGAGGCTACTCAGAAATATATGAGAGGCAGAAAGCCAAAGTTCCAAAAGGATCAAAAAGCCCCAGCATGATAAAGCAGAAAAGTACATTTCCTAAAGCTATTAAAGTAAAACAAAACAAAATAAAATAAAACAAAATAAAAATAAAACAAATACTTTTAAAAGTCTAAATTGTGTTTTAATGAGGGAAAGAGAACAGAGTATACCTCTACAAAAGAGACACAAAAATCACAATAAAACAAGAGGAAAAAAAAATCAGGCATAAAGGCACAGAATCTAATACCCACCATTCTTCAAATATTCCAGAAATGGGAAACTTGCCTGATATTCAATGATAACCAGTTATATAAAAAAAAGCACTCATGGAAGATAAAACCATAACAGAAAAATTAAATTAATTCGCTCAGTCTGCACTACTGGGAAGGTAAGTAGCATGGTTCTCATACAAAGGTCATTTCTTACGTAAGATAAGACTGTACTGCTGTCTCAGAGTGTCAATAGAATGCATTTTAGAACAAATCTATAAGATGGACTTTAACAACTTGCCAATACCAGGTAATTTTCTGTTTCGGTACATTATCACTAGTTAATCTGGCCTTAGTACCAAAACAGATGGAAGCACTGAAGTGGACAAATAATTTTCTATGTTCACACATCAGTTTTTTTACAGAATTTATAGAGCATGCAGAGGTATAGAGGGTAATCCAATGAACAACAGATACGATATTTCTGCACAAAGAGAATTGGTAGGAACCATAACAACAAAAAAAAATCCCCAACATGCTAACACATAAATAAATAAGCATGCCATATTAGGGAAGAACCAGCATAGCTTTTTCAGGGAAAATATATACCTCAGAAGTTTATTAGACTTCTGTGTTGGAGCAGGTAAGCATATGAATGATACAGTCACTACAGGGTACATGGAATTTAAGAAAACTTTTGATGGGGTCCCTTTTTAAAGGCTCTTGACAGAAATAGAGGTAGTATGGGATAAGACAGAAGGTCCTGGATTAATAACTGGCTAACAGATAGGAAACAAATTCTAGGAAGTAAATATTGTGTGACTAGATGAAGAGTAAGGTACATGAGGAAAACCCCATATATAGTGACCTCTGAAGTAGACTACAATTTAAGAAAAAAGTTTCGTGGTGATTTTTAAGTATTTTCTGACAACATCCATTCACTGCATGGTGGTAGCTAAAAAGGTAATGGAACTGGAATAAACTGGAAGTTTATTAGGAAAGGTCTGAGAGCCATACTGAAATTGTTACTTGATGAGTGAGTTTAGCCAAAGCATACCTCCACCCTGAATACTGAATATAGCTCTCTTTCCCCACATTTCATACTGGAATTAGAAGTATAGAATAATGATCAGGATTAACAAACGATGAGAAGTTTTGTAGGCATGTATGAAAGTAATGAAGTTGTAAAAGGATAGTTTTAAGTAAATCACAGGAAATGCTTGTTCACGCAACACAAAATTATGTTATAGATTTCATTGTTTTGATACTACGGAGACTGAAGTATAAATAGATACAAAACAGGGATTAGTCAAATTCATAAATGAAAGGTCCATTGGTCGCTGGTAGTCCTAATACTCGGGAAGTTGCTACATCCTGGAACTGTGATGGTATGCTCTGTACATGTCCTGTCCTTACTTTTCTTAGTATTCAGCCCACTGTTGAAAGACTAATACAGCAGTTTTAACATTTCCTTAATTTTTATTTCCTTTCATCAGCCAAAGACAGTTTATTTTTCACATAAAAAAAATTGCTACGAAGTGTATTTATATACACACCATTCTTAGACATATTTCTTACACATCATTCTTCTATGGTATAAGGGATTCAAATTATGACAGGGTTTTAAAAATGGGCCCCATTCTCTAAGTGATTCTTCACTGGTAAAGAACCAAGACTGAAGTAATAGCAGTTGACTTCAATGACTTTATGCTGCTCTAGGGCCCATTGACAGCCAGCTGTGTGCAATACTTCATCCTGAAAAAGGAACTGGGGCTGCAGCCCAACAGGCAGCAATGTCTACAATGTCTTCCAAGATCACAAGAATCCTGCCACCTCTCTCCACAGGCAACACTGTGCTGCACTAATAGGCGAAACAGATCTAGAAATAGTTCTAGAAATTTACTTTGATAGTAATAATAATAATAACAACATTAGCGTTTGGGAAAATATTTAGTCTGAAAAACTAGCCAGCAAAACCAATCTGGTTACCCACAGGTTGGCATTAATTTGTTGCACACCTCTCTCCATCTACCTCTGGTGATATCCTTCAGCATCCCTTAGATAACCATAGGTGAGGGGATGGCTTCTTTAGGTGAAATGCTATTGTAGTTCCTGTCCAGTCAGCTTCTGGCCCTCCAGCACAGGTGTTAATTACTGCCATCTGTGACAGTGGCTTATGCTGTGAACACCTGCCACCAGAAAATGTACTGAAATCCCTGTTTCGTTCTGCATGGGTCAGTGAGCACCGGGTAGTAATGACTTTGACCAGTATTTTTCTGGGCTGCATGTGGTAGGTGCAATGCTTCTGGTCTCCCATTACACTTACTTGCTCACTGATGCATCAGACCCCCAAAGAATATTTCTCAATGGGTGATACTTCTAATTATAGGATTTCACTTCACATAGCTTTTGGTTTTCTATCTGAGAAACCGAAGCACAAGCACCTCCATATTATGAACCATCTGTGCAAAGGAATATTTTAGAGGCATTTTCCTGTAGCTTTTTGAGAAAGCCAAGATAACTGTTTTAAAATAATCTTCAATGAGACAAAAATCCTACAGGAGTTTACACAGATCAAGGGACGTACAAATATGAAAGCAAGGGCATAATGCAGAAAAAAATAAAGCACAGATGAACCTATGGTGTTGACTGACAAATGTAAAAGCTAGCAATATTGCCGAGAAGGCAGGCACAGAAGTTAGATGAGTCTTTTCAGTTGATTTAACTCATGCAGCTGCCAGTTGTGTAGTTAAAATGTTAGATTATTTTTAAATTTAGGAGTATGGCAAAGCAAGATATTTTCAAGAATAAATTTCTCTTGATCTCCATGGTGTTTGTCATCCACAATAATTTTGACAACTTCAATCAATGTAAATGATTCTCACAGTGCCTTCTAATAAATTATTAATGACTCCAATGCAGGAAATATTCTAGTCCCTATTTGTTTTCAAAATAATTTATGTCCTTCTTGGGACATATCTCTCTACTTTTTTCCCTATCACAAAGCCTCTGAAGATGGTTAGTGAATCTAGACAAATAGAGAAAAAAAATGGTTTGGAATATGCATTTGTGAACACACATCTTAGTCACAAATCACAACACTTCAGGCTGCTAATATTTAAGAGAATTTTTTTAACTGTTGGAGGCTATGGAAATATTTGTTAACTCTGAAGTTTCAAGCGTTTTATTTGGAGTTGCTTTTCTCTATTGACTGGGTATAATTTCATCAGAAAGTATCAGTCATCAAGCAACACGACAGAATTAATGATATAACATTGTTAGAAACAGCTTTTAGGAACACCTTGAGAGAAATTAAACACAATTGTATGAAAAGTATTCCTTTGAACTATTTGATGGATATTGCCCATATCTTTAAAGAGAAGCATTATTTTCTAGCACCTCTAAAGCTGCTTCTGTAAATTCTGCTGAAAGAACTTATTTCCTGTGAAATTTGCAATAAAGCACAAGATTCAGTCCCTTCCATTGTCTTTCCAATATATATAATCATGCTTATGAGTTTCCTGTATCTTATCACAATGAGCATACAGCAGTCAAGTTATCAAAGATCACTGTGAAGATAATCTACCTACCATCTACTCTGATCTGAAAGTCTTTATGGTTGTGCCATCTGCTTCATCATAGTTCATTTTAAGCCTTCTACTCAAGCAAAAGGAACAGCCTGGCAGTACAAATCTGACAATTGATCAAGGCCAGAAACATCTCTGTGCTCTCAGTGAAATTAATCTATAAACAATTAAAATTTTGCTGCAATTAGTTTAATCATTCCATTTCCAAACATGTTTCTATAAAGTCTGCAAGTTAATTTGTTGGAATGGGAATTTTCTTTATTATAAAGTCCTATTTGTACACTAAAGTGTAAGAATTCTCCATAAATCGCAAATGGCACTCAAACAGATCTGCTCTGCACATTCAGACTTCACTGTCACAGAATCAGAAATCTCACATATATTTTATAAATCTAACATGTATGCAATGATTTAACTGAAAAGCCAGGCACAGATACAAAGTGTTTCTGTTTGCTAGTTCATAGTGATATATTTGGAAGATGAGGTGACAGAAAGGCTTCTTACACCATCCCTCCTGCTTCACATACAAGAGGAACAGCTAAAAGTGAGGGATTTGGTGGATACTCTATATTGATCACTAGCCAGAGTACTGGTGTCCTATGGGTTTTGAAACTGAGTATAGCAGACAATATCACAACAGCAATATCACAACTGGTCTGCATTTTCTGGAGACAATCCTATCCAACAGCAATATCACAACTGCTCTGCATTTTCTGGAGACAATCCTATGCCTTCAGCATCAAAACCGCACAGAGGTGGCACCTTCCATTGCCACTCATAATTTCTTGCTTCATCCTGGAGGCAGCCCAATGTCTGTTCTCTGGGTGAGGAAGGAAGTTTCCCCTTGTAGTTCTTCACAGTTTTACCAAACAACCAGTGGCTGCATGGTAAATTGAGTATAATACCTGACTCTGAGGTTATCAAACTGAAGACCGGAATAACTAATTTTGAAAGAAACCCTTAGCAAGAATTGTTCCTTCTGCCCTTACCACACTCAGGATTGTGCCCAACTTAACACATGTGCTTTTGACACCTTTGAGCTCCATATGAAGCCTTGGCTCAGAGTTAGACATGCCCATATGTGCATTTCCAGATAAGAATTACTTCCAAGCCTGAAAGCTGAGATATACACATGCCAAGAACTCCAACACTGGATTACCTTTGAAGAATCCTTAAAAAAATAATAGCCTTGAAAATGCCTTGCAATTACTATACAGTCACACAGCCTTCCTCCAGCAGATGCACAGATTTCTCACATCGTTTAATGACTGCTGCCCACTCTGGAAAAAAATGCACTTTCATGATGTGCAACTATGCTCAACTGAGATACATAATAAAATAACCAAACATAGTAATTTGCCTTTCTTTGCTCTGGAGTGTGGAGCTTTATGTGTCAATTTTAATCTAAAAGGAGCAATGTGCTATGTGGGCCTTTGAAAACAAATTTTATTCACTAGCTGAGAAGTTTCCATCCAAGTGCAATGTTTATATACCTTAATAAACAACTGAAAAAGCAAAACAAAACCACCACTCCAAAACAGGTATGGCATAACCTCTATGTAACTTCATATACAAGTGTGTAAAGATTGCATAGATTTAAATGTTGTCACCACTAATTAACACTCATTATTGTATTAACAAAGGAAAAATAAACTTTAACGTCAAATGCAAAATAAAATATTAGGGACTGCTTAAAGGCATCATGCTACATGGATGACTTCATTATTTCATTCTCATGGTATAAGTAGGCTTCGCTTTAAGAAATATGGGCACCAAACTGTGTGGTATTGATTTCTGATTTTCATTAAAGGTATGATTGTGTAGTCTCATATTGTTTTGGTCTTTCAAATAACTCCAGATAGAGTACAGGAATAGAGGAAGGGTAAACAGAGGAGATGAATGGTTCAGATTGTCTGAGAAAGAGCTCATCACATAGGTGCTATTTCTGTGACCTTGTCCTGGGCCAGTGTAGACTGATGAGCTTGGCTAGCGGACACAGGTAGTCGGGCAGCTCAATGGTCTCATTGCATCCCCTTGTGGCTGGGTGGCTACAAGACCTGAGGATTGTCCATCCCCATGAGAACAAAGGGTCTTATAGGGACTACGCATCTTTTCTGCTCTCAAGAGGTGACCAGACTGGATCTGGACTACTCCAAAGGTAGCACCATTAACCTCTTCAGGGTATCAATCTGTCCATTTCCTAGAAACATGCCCATTTCTTGTGGTCCTTCCTGAAGTGATCCTCTAACCCATGATACCCCAGAATTCCTCGCAGCATATTTTGCAGCCCACTGCAAAGACAGCTTAGAGGTCTATGAGTAAGTGTGGAGGAGGAATGTTTCTAACTACACTTTATGCCCATATTTCCAAACATAGTTTGGATGGAGCAGCTCCTGTTCACACAGACTATTATTCAGAGTGGCTTTGTATTGTCTGCAAAGAATCATTCCCACCTTTAACAAACCAGCAAGCATATCTCTCACAGTGAACGCATTGGATTTTAACTAACAAAAATGTAACAAGTTACATCAATTTTCATTAATACTAACTTCACTTGAAATAGAAAAAAGAGGAAAAAAAAAAAGTCTTTGGAATCCACCCAACAGCAATTGGGGTTAGTAACTTGTCTTTCTGGAAAGAAACACAGAAGTTTAAGTTTGCTACATAATTCCAATGGAATTTGTAGCTTGAATCTAACAATAAAATATGGCAAATACAGATGAATAATAATTTTAAAAAATGTATGAATCTTGAGCTGCATAATCTGCAAAGTCCTTGTGACATTTCCTAAGAGGAAGCTATTTCCTTGAGGGGTAGAACTGAGACACTGTTTTCAAAAGAATCACGTCAAACTCTATAAAAATATCTTGCAACAAGCATTTTTCACCAGAAAGTAACATATTCATAAAAATAGATATTTAATTAAAAATTCTCACAACCAATGACTGAAATTACTAGTTACAATGATCTTTGTAAAGGCCTTTTCCAAAAGAGGTAAGTCCCACTAATGTTCATGAGAGTTATATCTACAGAGTGAGGGGGAGTGATGGAGTGGGTCCCTTGAGGCAGCTCCTCAGGCACTGTGAGCTTGCACAGCTCCCTGAAGTTCCTTGAATGGAGAGATGATGATTTACATCAACAAAGAATTTATCCCTTTCATGTTTATTTTTCACCCTGGCCTTCCACAACATCTAATACTATCTGTCAGCAATAGAGAATCTTAATATCATGCCCAACTCTCGCTATAAGTGCCGTTTCTCATCCAAACAGGGCATAAATGAACTGGAAATGTCAGGCCATTGCTTCCTGCTTTTACTTCTCTTCACCCCCAGCCTCTAAATTGAAGCACTCTCATGGTTTAGGTGTCCAGTTTAATCCAATTCACCTTTGAATGTTGTATATGCAACTCTTCCTGGAGATTCTTTTATTTATTCCTTATAATATACATTCTTAACTCTTTTTACTTAGTCATCTGTGAGAATGCAAGGTGTAGAGTCAGGTCAGTAAGCAGAGGGAATCAAATCAAATACAGACAAGCGATACAGTCAGATAAACAGAATAGCTGCAAAACTATAGCAATAATGTGGTCGGGTTTGCAATTTTGTACTTAAAAATGTCATTATGAGGCCCATAGCTGGACTGGCACAATAATATATCCAAGAGTTTGCTTTCTGTCAAATGCAATTACTTTTGTAATTTATACTCATCCACCTAGCCTGGTAATAAAGCGACATCTCCTTAATATACCCTACTTTTGATATTTTTCTTTTGATATTTAAAATTATTAAAACCTGTTGACTGTGAACAGATTGTACAGAGCAATATTTTTTACTGTTGCTTAAGCTGCATGACACACTGACAAACTGCCCACTGCCCTTTCTTTCCCATGGATGTGGCTTTGAAGGGGCTACCTGGACTGCAGAGGCATTTTCATGTTTCTTTCCTCTGTGTTTACAGTCCCAGAAAATGAGTTCACACGCAGCAAAACCAGCAGCTAATACAGAAGTCCCTGCCGAGCCATCACTCCATTTTGCCAAAGTTCCCATGGTGGTAGCGACCGAGCCTGTAAGACCTACTCATCAAGTGGGGTAGCACCACAGACCACCTCCAGACTCCACAGTGGCACAGCTAGCGCAGCTGGCAACTCCAGATCTAGATGTTCACATCTGTTAACTTTTATTTCTAAATACACGAACCCCTCTGTGTAGGAATGAGGACGAGAGATGCGGTGCCTGGGCCAGATGCGGTGCCTGGGGCCACCAGTCTCCTCTGCATAGGGGAAAACTGCACCACCCCCCTGTCCTGCCCAACACTTTCCTCCTGGTCTCGCCCAGTGGCAGTGGCCAGCACTCTCTTGGGGAGAAACTGGGTCCTGCGGTGTCCCGGCAGATAGCCCAGCACTGGCAAATCTCTGCAGAGGCCCCACAGAGGGCACAGCACCCTGAGGACAGACAGAGGCTCCCAGAGGAGGCTATGAACTGCCCCATACCTACCTTCCGTGTGGACAGCAGAGACGTATGTCCAGTTGTAGCGCTTGACAATGTCAAGCATGGCCCTGGCTTGCAACGTATCAGAGGGGACCACTCTGAGGAAGTACTTGTACAGTGTTTTGTCACTCAGGTCAATGCTGGTGGCAGAGTAAGCGATCTGGGGGATGTCAAAGAGCTGGAGCAGATTTTGGACTTGGATAGCAACTGAGCTGGAGCCTGGGCCGATGACACCCGCGATGGGTTTTTTCACTCTGCTCTGGGGCTGGGCCTGCGAGTCAGAAACACAGCGGGTGCCCCCATCCCTGTCATCCCTAATGGAGATGAGGGAGTCCCGTATGAATTCGATGCTCTGCTCCAGGGCCACCGAGGAGTGCCAGCAGGAGTCTCGGATCTCGCTGCCCAGGGTAATGTTAGGTAGCAGGATCGGGTCAGCATTAATTTTATCCAAAGTGTGAAACATGGCTTCGACTCTCTGGATGCCATATTGCTCCCGGATTTCCCCGCACTTCCTCTCGGGCACTTTCTCAGCTGGTGGCTGGTGATGGACAGAGAAGAGGGCTCCAATGATGACATCCCCATCCATTCGAGCCACTGACCGCTGTGAGGAGGCTGCAGAGAGAAGCACCTTCCAGCCGGTGCTCCTGGGCAGCACGTCCACCTCCAAGAGCAGAGCAGGGAAAAAGACCAGCAGCATGCCAATCATTTTGTTGCACGACGTCATCCAAACCCAGGCTACGAATTTCATGGGCTCCTCTTGCTTGCACATGGTTTAAGGACATGTAGGAAATGACATCTGCTTCCCCCCGCCAGCGCACAAGTTGCTTCAAATAGCATCACAGCGAAGTCTTACAGCATCACTCTCAAAGGTGCCAAGGCAGCCGTCATCCTAGTGACTTTTAACCTGGTGGCATAGAAATAGCGGATAAAACAGGATAATCAGGAAATGGATGTCAAACCAGAGCTCAACAAAGCAACCCCACACAGTTCGAGATGACCACTTTCACAAGTGCCCAGGGCATTTCTGTAAACCTCTCAGACGGAAGTTTAAAGAGTGATCAAAATATGTGTTTATTTGCCTTGACATATGATCATGCATACTCACATATGTTAAGTTTATATGATCCTTTTCCTGTAGTCTTTTCAAGCCAAGGTGGCTCTTTCCTGCACCTTCAGCTGGCACACACCCTCTCCTCCGCCTCTGGGAAGTTTTGAAAGTTTCACAAGGTAGTTAAGCTCATGGAAGAAGAGTCCTAGCCTGGCCCTAGGGACCCCAGCCATGAAAGGGGGTGGCAAGTGCTTCTGTTCTAGCCTTCTGACTACCTGAGGGCATCTTTCTCAGCTCAGGAATTCCATTTCCCAAACCAGAAAGGGAATGAAAAGAGAGAGCAAGTAATCTTCCCTGCCAGCAACGGGGAATGTCATTTTAAGGTCAGCGAAAGGAGGAAGAAAAGAACCACTTTACAGTTCAAATTAACTTTTCCGTGTGTAGGGGTCAATACTGTAATTCAGCCAGGGACACACACATGCAGGCGGGGGAAAATGCATATTCGTTACTAAGGCAACCACGGGCAAAACCCTTGATGTGCCTTACCGGCACGCCTGCCTTGCATGCCGGCTTCGGTCGGGGAGTGGCGGCGAGCCCGGCGGCTGGGCTTGGAGGCTTGAAACGCCGTGCTGGAAGGGGCGGCTGCAGCTGCCGCCGCCGCTTCCCGGGGATCCGGCAGCGCGGCCGGGTCGGGCCGGGCGGGCCGAGCCCGGCCGAGCCCAGCCGAGCCGAGCCGAGCCGAGCCGAGCAGGGTCCCTGTTGCGCGACGGCGCCGTCAGCACCCGGGACAGCGCCCGGCAGCCGGCCCCGCCGGCCGACCGGCAGCCCCCGCCCGCCGAACACCCGGCCCGTTGGCCCCTGACCGCCGCCCCCCTGTTCCGCTCTTCCTGCACCCCGCTGTCCCGGTGCCCCAGCGTCCCGCTGTCCCGGCTCCGTCAGCGCCAACTCGGCCGCCCGTGGACACCGGCTGGGCGCTTCCCCCAAACTTCTGCCCTCCGCCCCGGCGCTGCTGCCGCGGTTTCCCCGCAGGCGAGCTTGTACACACACCCCGAGGCACGCACCGCCCCAGACTGGCCGCCGCTCCCCCGTGCTACCCGGCTGCGGGTCGGGATGCGGGGCCGGAGCCGCGGCGGTCCTGCCCGCCGAGCGGCGCGGAGGGCTGGAGACGGTCACGGGGAAGGCGATGCTCCGCGGAGAGCTGCCGTCCTGACTGTGTACCCACACATGCACGCAGGCTTAGCCGCCTGACATAGGCTCCCGCGGGCAGCCCCGGACCCGTCTCCCGGGTGCCTTCTGCCGGTACCGCCCGCCCCACAGGCAGCCCCATGGCTGAGCCCCACGGTCTGTTTGGAAGGTTACCCCAAGACGTACCTGGCCGGGCGAGGCAGCGGCTCCCAGTCTGCTCGGAGCAGGCATTGGCGGCTCTCCGGCCGCCCTGAGCTGGCGCGCTGGCTGCGGGGCGACGGCTGTGGGCTGGGCGCTGGTGCCCTCTGTCTTCAGCACCGCTCCACCGCAAGGAAAAAAACAGGTCATCCCGGGCTCATCCATTATCTCATACAGAAGGATCAGTCATTTTCTCACCCTCCTAAATTTCTTCGGCTATTGTCTTGTAACCGAGCAAGGAAGCATCACCTGGCGTACGCTTCGGCTGCAGGGGAGGTGTTTGCTCTCACCTCCTGTGGCTCTTAATTCATTATCTTCTTGCCACAATTGGCAAGAGCAAGAGCAAAAGTAGAAGACTGCTGCTCAAAGGGGACCCAGAACATGCTGAGGAGACTCGAGATAGTGAAATATGCCAGTCTGCTTCACAGGCAGGGTTTCACTATTAAAATAAATACTCATATTAAATATAAATATATACTGCAACAAGATAAATCACCTGTAAGTGTAAAGGTATCAAGATTATAGTTTTCAGGTCAAGATGAATCTAAACGAAGCACGTGAGAGGCATGTCAGATTAAAATAATACCAGATTGAATAATCATAATTCAGACGACCTGCTTGCATCCCTAACACAGGTCTCAAGTGTTTTACTTGACTGGAGAAAAGTTAAAGTTAGATTACCTCCCCACTGGGAACTCTATAGATATTTGCCCTACTTTTGAAAGAAAGAGGCAAGGACAAACATTTAACTATTGCTCATTCAGAGGAGGGTTTGCAGTGAATGCTGCCTCAGGGATGACTTCTCCCTGTGTCACTCTCTGCCCTTTTTTTATTGTCACACAGCTAGGTATTTACCTGTGTTGTGTGTTTATCCATGTTCATTATGGAAGATCCAGCCTAGGGGTTTGCCAGGGCCCACTTTCCCTGCAGGTCCATGTTTCCCAAAGAGGCAGCCGGAGGACAGAGGCTGCCTGTTCTCTGCCTTCGGGCATGAAGCTCCCCCAGAGCCCCACAGACCCAGCTGGGGGCAGCTCTCCCAGTATCAGACCTGAAGGGGCATCCAGATGCGCACATAAAGGGAGAACAAATTCCCCGTCATTCATGCTTTAATAATTCCACTTCAGTCTCTGCCCTTGACATGCCAGCAAATTATTCCAATGGTTAAGTGAAAAGTTTGCTCCACTGATTCTGTCAGGGGAAGCATTTCCAAATGACCACCTTGGTTCCTCCTAACATTTAACACCCCATACCCTTCATCCCCTCTGACCTGGGACTTGCAAGTACAGCAGGTCTTTCATCTGAGGCTCATGCATGGCTGTTACACAGAGCTGTTCTCCCTCCTGTGATGGTCTGAGTTTTGCTGAAACTGGAAAGCAGGTCACCATGTCCTGATGACCATCCATGGCCACAATCCCTGAAGCAGCAGGTGGGAACAGGTGAGAGCTGGCATAGGTCTGGGACTCATGAGAAGACACCTGGGATGTCAGGAGGCTTTTGGAAGGGCTAGGAAAAGAGGGCACTGGGACTGCAGGAGCTTAAATTTTCCCCAGAAGTCATGGGGGAAACACAGGCTTGCCCCATGGGGAAGTTACACCATGTGACCCTGCTGCCCTTGTCCCCCCAGAAAGACCAGAGTCATCCCACGGCCTTCTGCCCCTGTCTCCTACACATCCTGATCCTGCCCTTTTCCACAGATCCAACACTTCTCTCCTCAGGAACCTCCCATGTTCCCAGTCCTACTGCCTTCTCAAATTTCTTAATACATGGGGTACCTTTATCATCTGGTAACCATCCCTGAGGCACTGCATAGGACTGTGTTTTGAGATATTATCTGCCATCAGACAAGTAGAGGATCAGGGCAAGAACAGAGCAGGGGCTGGAGCTGGCTTGTAAGCAATGTTTGCTTTCTGGGGAAATTACCTGATGTTGAATATTTCTCCTTCCTGAAATGGAGGAAAAGTGAACAATTTTCAGTCTCCCATAAAACACAATTTAAAAATCACTTGGAGGTTGATTGAAATACTCTATTTTGATGGCATCAAAAGTGTTTCATTCTGGTTTCCATTTAAACATTTTATACTGTATCATTATTTTTACTTCAGATTAAATCAATCATCAGCTGAAAATAGAAGTTTTGTTCCAGTATTTCCTCCAAATATTCTTTTTTTTTTTATTTCTACAACAGGCATACTCCAAATAAATATTTCTATTTCATCAAAATGACCATTTTCAGCAGAAAATCTTCTCCTGGAAAAGTTCTGGTCAGCTGTAATATTGTAGAAAATGTCTTGAAATGGGGGGTAGTTTGGAGTAGCAAAGACTGATGCTTGGAAACATGGTTTACTGAGACCCCTCTTTCAGTTTCCCAAACATGGCTCCTCCCTCCTCTACTTCCTACCAAGAGACAAAATTCAGACTGACTGTCTAATTGTGCAGACTCTCTGGCTAAGTTATTGGGGAGACCTAAAGCTATTCAGTGAGGATCAATGCTGCTAAAATGATACAATTTTATTCTGCCTTGGAAGCAACCTGGAAGCTCATGTGTTCCTATCTGAAGTCAGTTAAAACATATACAAGCTATTTTATAAATTGTCAATAGTTCTTTCTATTCTGCTCACTCAGATGCTTTCCTCTCATGATTTACAAAAGCCACTTACTATATATAAACAGTGTGCATGCAAAACATGCACAGGTAGCCCCCTGTAGTAGATACTGAAATGTCTGCTCATGAACAAGGATCTAGAGTCATCTCATCCTCAAGCAGGCTCGGTCAGTCAAAACAGGGATTTTAATCTTATTAATATATTCAATATATTTTTGCCTTTTCCCTTGTCAAAGCAAATGTTTCTCATAGGTTTTCATTTAAAACATATGCCAGCTACAACATCATTCACACTCTTTTTCTTATATTTAAGCTCTTAAGTCACCCAGTCTCTCAAGAAACAAAGAAACAGCATTTTTAACAGTTTTGATTACTTACACTTACTTGCTGCAACTGCTAGGAAATGAACATTAATGGATCGATGTCAGTATATATGGAGCTTCATAAAGGTCTGATTGCTCAGCTGTTCCTTGCACTAGTAGATCCATTAAAATTAAATAGTATTAACCCATGAAATTTAGGCCTCACTTCTGCAATACTTAGAAACTACCCATAGCTTCTACACAAACCTATGATTATATGGGGTTACTTTCCTCTGCTCTTTTTTTCTTTTTCTTTTTGACAGGCATAGACACCCCTTGACTACAAGGATCCGATGAACTTGAAAGCTTCTATTGCTAGTTATCAAAAAGCCTCTTCTCCTGTCTCAAGCCACAGTATCTTGAGCATATTTTACGAGCTTAGAAGATTTCACATACTTTTAAAATAACCAAAATCCCTCCTCAGATATTTAGTCAGGAGGGAACTGTCTTCTTGGTTATGATTTCAAATGTCTTTCAAATAAGTGTGAGTTCCAAATCAATGCAAAATTCAGCATTCGGGGATGTCTTGTAAATTTTTGACACTGTCTAAGGATTACAGACTCCATGAAGTCATGAATAGACTAGATTTATTCAGACATTCAGCAGTTTCCACTTCTGGCTAGCAAAGCTGTTAATAAGCTAAGATTAATTCTTTCTACATTTTAAAATATGTAACCGATTGCTTTTATAAGACCATATTAAAAAACTTACAGCAGAAGTGCTTCATGCTGACTGCTAAGGAGAGAGAGAGTGGAAGAGCATGCACCAGAAGAGAAAGGGCTTGGCCTCTCCTCAAGGGAAACTCATCTCACAAATGTCTTCTGTGCCACAAACCTGCGCCATCCAAACAATGACATGGGATAGTCAAAAGCACCTAGTTTCCTTTCACTGGAGAAAGGGTAGATGTCTCAAAGAGTGGAAATTTCCTGGGCACCTAATCTTGTGAAACCCAAATTATTTTGGTGCTCTGATGGCTATGGAGGCACTCCCAAAGACTGGATAGAAAGTTGGCAGAATGTCCTCTTTTCTAAACAACGTGCCTGTTTAGTCCTGGATAATGTTAGAAACCATTCCTGTATTTATTTCCTAACTGCAAAAAATGTACTTAGGGTGCCCTCTAGGCCAAAATGGCACACAATGGTTACAACACGCTCTTGCACACAGCAGTTCTATCCAGCTTGATTAATTTTGATAAATCTCTCTTGCTCTGAAATCCTCTGATTTCCCTGAAATCATCCCATAAGAAACAACCTGAGTAAATAGACTAATCAGTGCCAGGGCTTGCATACCAACAAGATTATGCTACATGAGGCTAAAGCGAGAAGTGCATTTCAAAGGCAGAGATCCATGATTTCTGAGCCTCAGACTCTCCACTTAAAATCCACAGCCATCTAATTTAATTTGGAGGTCAGTCTGAATCATTCTGGCTGAACTCACCAGTCAGGGACTTATGTAAGTATGAGGAAAGAAATGGTATCTTGGATATATGGGATTTAATACAGATTATCTAGATAGGTCTACTTAATTAGTTTGTAACTAACAAATAGGACAAAGAATTCAACTAGGAGTCACTGTACCCTAAGAAGAAAGATTTAGTACTCTGTTTGTGGGAAATATGGCAGCAAAAGCATCTGATAGCCAGAATTTTCTAGTGATTTTCAAGGACAGTTCTGTGTAAAGCCAGCTGCTGGAATACAGTCTGGTACCACAGAAAACTGGTAAAAGCTACTATGGAAAGGAAGTCCTTGTCGTGTAGGTGAGGGAAAGGTATTCCTGCTCCCTCCTGCCATCTCGGCTTTCAGGCTGGAGCTGTGGATCAGTAAACCCATACCATGCAAATTTCAATTGCAAAAGGAACAAGTAACTCAGGAACTCTCAGACAGTACTGTGAAACAACACATCTCTGCACTGTTCAGAGGGAAACCTGCAAGTACCTAGCCATTTCTGAATTTTCTCCAATGACTCCAGTTAGCACTGAAGAAAACAGCTCTGTATTTACTGGCCGTTATTTGTATCCTTCACTTCACCACATATTCCTCTTCTAGGTATTTTGTAAAGCAAAAAGAAGAAGAAGGAAAAAAAAAAGTCATATTAAAAATCACATATGTCAGAGATTAAAAAGGTTAGCAGGCTTTCCAAAATGGCAATATCTTAGACATAATTAAAGAATCAATTAGGGTTTTAGAAAGATGAGTTAGACAATCAAACTGTGTGTAACAAATAACTAATACATTTTAAAGAACCTTTCCAATGTTCAAAAAAGCCCAAATTAATGCATCAAAAATGTAGTTTATGCTGAATACACCAGAATGTTACTTTTCCCATATACAGTTATTGCTGTTTATGTAACACTGCATATGAGATACTTTATCAGCTTACATAAATACCTATATTTGAAGTCTGCAATAGCAAATAAAAAAAATGGAGAATAGAATACTTTAAAGATCAGTAGAATTTTGAGGTGCCCTTTACTGAAATGATCACATTTTCTATACTGCACCTTTTTTATACATTTACATTTATTCAGAAGGGATGGAAAGGATACCTTAAAATCACTGCCATCAGACTGATTTCTTGTTATTCAATTTGCTCTCACTCTGCATGTGTGTAAATGGACTCAGAGGTGTCAAATAGGGGAACTTCAGGCCTAATTTTCTAGTTTCATAATCATTATTTTGGTTATTTTTCTAAATATAGGTAATGTGGCAGAATAACACATCATTGTGCAGTTAACAAAATAATGGAAGATACATGTTTTAAAGAGGTTTAGAAGAAAAGATACATATCAAAGTGGATCTGTGGTTTGAGATATGTTGAGCTGCAGAGATATACATTAGTGAATTCAAGAGATTGAGGTGCCATGGCTTTCCCCTCTTTCAGATTTTATTGATTTTACCTGGATTGTGTAGTGTATAAGTGCTATGGACAGAGCAAAGTGAGTGAATGGGTAGCCAGACTGAAGGAAATCTGGTCTAGATTCATCCGAATGAGAGACAAAAAGGTATCAACAATGCTCCTTAACCTGTCAAGAGACATATAAAAACACTCCACACTGAAAAAGGAAAAGGGAGCAGATATGTATTTTCATAACACTGCTTAGGTATTTATATTCATGCTTTGGTCTGAACCCAATGGTTCAGTTAAGGAAACATAACATAAAATGCTAGGTAATAATGTATTTTTAATACATAACTACTACTTAAAAATAAGACATGCAGAGTACAGATGTGATAGTTAGAAATAGCATGAGGATACGGCATACAAACTTCACTCCTCCAATGTTTTGCAAATGGCTTGATGCATTTTTTCAAAAACTTGATACATGAAAGCACCTGACTAACAAAATGACAGTCTAGTAATAGCACTTAAAAAAATTAGTCCTCAGTAAGTGTTTGCATGTGTTCTGACATTTTCTGCACTATAATAAAAACAAGAACAATATTGGAGTACATACATTTCCTTTAAGTACCTCTTTTATTTGTAGTCCTCATGAGAAATTGTCTTGATAATGGATTTTGCACACAGATTTTATCATTTTGTCTTTCTATCTGGGCAAAGCATTTCTGGAAGCATTTCATTACTTCAGGATCTATTAGAATTATTGTTAGAACTCTCTTTCGCTTCCCCGACAGTATACTGCTGCGGGTTTGGTGACACATTAATTGCTTTTTCTCTGTGATTTCCTTCTGATGGAGTGGCTGCATTGTCTCCCTGGCCCACTGCCATTTCAGGGATGCCAAGACCTTGATCCTCACTTGGGGTACCTGGCTCCTCAGCCGCTAGCTATAACTACCAAGTCCTTAGGGTATTTCAAATCCCAGATCCTTCAGAATGAGACTTTCTTACTCTTGTCCAATTACTCTACTTGACTTAAAATGGGTTTTATCGAAAATAATGTGTTTATTAAGGCAGGAAAATAAACATTGAGTGTAACAGCAACATTGGCGATGAAATGGCTGAAGTCCAGCTGATCCAGCATCCTGAATTCATTGACTGTGAATACTAGTAAGTTTATTCAGATGCTTTCTATCTTGCATTTCCATCAGCTGTCTGCCTTTTGTCACCCATTCTTAAACCAGGCAATATTTCATCTATGTCTCTAGTCCACTTAGGATGAATGACTCGCCTTTTGTTCATGCATTAGATAACGGAGCTTCAGACATCATACTTAGATGTTTGCTCTCCTGTATATCTTCCTTATATACTGTTATATATTTTTTGGCCCTTGCTGAGCAAAACATAGTTATAAGACACAAACCAATCCTGACTTTCTATAAACATTGTAGTAACTATGTTCTGAAATAGCAGATCCTCTCATATGCTTTGAATTGAACATTAAGAAAAACAGTGCACCTAAAGCCATCAGTTTCTTTAAAAAATCTTACTTACTCTCTGTAGCCAGAGGGATGAATTCAAAATAATCAAAGAAGAAGGCAAAAAGCAGTGAACAAAACCCAAAGAGAAGAGCCTCACATAGTCTTAACTAAAGAACACTTTTACTTTGTCTGTCTAAGGAAATAAAGCCAGTGTGTTTGCTGTGCCTACTGCCTCCACAGCCCTCCCTGACAAAACGCTAAACCCTAATCACTCTGCAACTGGGGCGGGGGGGAAGCACTGAAATTCGAATAAGTCTTGAAGATAAAAACATTTGCTTAACATTTTGAAGGTCCATATTTGACTAGGAAAAGTAGACCTACATAAACACCCACCCTGGGACAGAGGCAGGTAAAAATAACCAACAGTGGCAACCAAGTACCCAGCCAGCATAGTTGTGGGCCAGCTACACAATGGGTTGTCTCTGCCCTGGGGACGTACAACTGGGTACTTGGAGAGAGGTGATTTTCAGAGGTGGATGATGGAGCAATCATTAGGCACACTGATTATATGTGGCTGATTACTAGGGTTGGGTGGGAAAGTGGGGTCCTCATGGAACAATTAATCCCCTCATCTGTGTAAATCACATGTGTAGATAGCAATGAGTGACAAGAATAGTACGTGGCTGAGGTAAGTGTTGTCATACTGTAAATAAAGCACATAGGTAATTAACATTTCCTTCATCAAATTAAGAGACCTCACTTAAGGGAATACTTCTAAATAGTGGTTGTTTTTACTGTTTAGAGAATATCTGCATATCCATGATAATGAGTTTAAAACCAAGTGTCTTTGTGGTTTTTAAGCTATCTGTACAAGCCTGTTGTGTAAGCACATATGAAGATAATGGCATAGCCTTTTATTTTTATTCTAAAGGGCATTTTCTTGGTAACTATAGCATTTGCTTGCTCTTATAGCATATGCTTGTTTTTGTTTTTGTTTTCCTTTTTCTTGGCAACAGATTCTAAAAAGACTCTTTTTCATCATCATTGCGCTTTTTCTTTAGCTGCAAACCATAAGTCCCCAATAAATTACCCCAAACCAGCTCCATTGATTTGACAGCTGCTGTCACTACAGTACCAGGCAGCTATTGATTTCCATATCTTTATTTAAATTCAACAGACACTTGCTAGTGCTGCATATAAACATCTTAATTCCTATTGTGTTTCTGATTTTTAAATGGTACCTGGGTAGTTTGTCTTCTTCATCTTGTGTTCAAATCTCAGGAAACTGGCTTTTTCAAATGTATTATTAGCTCTCTCATTCTAATTGAACATCTTATGTCCTAGCTGGCTTTTATTTTTCTCTAAATTCCAACCACTGTCAAGAGAGAAAGCAAATCTGCACATCATTCTTCTTTCTTACTCTCCTTTACCAAACAATATAGTATGTGTCACTTAAGGAATTTATACATTTTCAGCCTGTTTTCTAAATTATCCGAAAATCTGAATGCATGAGAAGGCTTCCCTGTTTGCTTTCATTTGTGGGTACATGAAAATTAGACTAACGACACACACATAGTATATAATAAAAAAAAATATTTGGACATATGCTTAACTCCACTGTCATGCTTTCCTCCATTCTCATTTAACACAGCTTTTAAGTTTGTGCTCTCACAGTTTTCTTTTTAGAAATTCAGGAGGGTAAGGAGAGGAATTCAGGGATATGTTGTGAGAAGACTGCCTTCAGCTTCAGTTGTCTAGTTCATTTTAAATTTTGTTTATTCATTTATAATGCAGTAAAAGCCTCATGAATAAACAAATAAAAAAGGTCTGCCCAGTAAACATTCAGATGAACTACTATTCTATGAAGGGAGCATCACACATATTTTCACGCATCATAGCTATGCTTTCCACTCGTGCATACACTTTCTCATTCAGGATTCGCCCCCCAACAAGAGAGACATCCTGGCCTACGTGTTGCCGCAAGGAAGACCTGATGCTGCAAGGGAGACCTGATACTGCAAGATCAGACTTCACATTGGCACCCTGAGGTTGCAGGGTACATATGAGAGTGTAGAAGAGTTCCAAGGGGTGTTAGAAAAGAGTGTCTTAACATTTGACAGTTGTAAATTGTACTTTTTAGGATGCTGAGATTAAACTGTCTTATCTCTTTGCCCAATTTAAATTCTTGATTAGAGATATGAAATATGGGTGAGAGGAAGCTGTTTTTCAGTTTGATGCTATTTTTAATTTCATAGTGCAGATAATGTATTCAGAAACATTTTCTTTGAAGGTAATCTTCATTCAATGCTGCTAAAGGGTATCACATCTTTATGCAGTTTATGGGATAATTTTGATTAGATGCAGTTCTTAGTTTGTGAACAGAAGCTTTTAATACCTATAGTAATTATGGTAATTCCATATCAGAAGTTGACTATTCAGGAGACAGATATTTGTTTAGCATATGATACTTAAGGGCTTTAAGATAGGGAAGTGTCTGCCTTTGAAGAACAAAGGCCACTTTAGAGTAGGTTGTCCTTTATGTTACTTTACATTACACATATCTTAACGATCACTCACATTTAAGTTATGTTGCTCCAAACAACATTAACTTCACCATAATCCCTCAGAAATTCAAGGCACAAACTGGGAAAAATAGGCTTGTCTCCTCGGGGAACCACCTTGCCTGCAGAAGCAGATATGGAAGGCATGTATTGCCTCGGATAGGTGGCACCAAAAAGACAAACCACACCAGACTCTCATAAGCAAACCAAACCCAAGCTGGATTCAGCTGGGCCCAATAGGACAGAACCCTCCTAGGAAAGCTCTCAAATTGCAAAAAATCTGTGAGGGTTTGCTTGGTGTGGATTCTACCCCCTTTTTTTCCCATGCCAGACAATGGTGTTTACTTGGTTTAAGGGCAAGGATCAAAATTTTGAAACACCACCAGCAGCTGCTGATAATTCTTCTGATGTTAGCAAGGTATCAAAGCAAAACAAAACTTGGCATACAGGGTTAAATCACTTTTGGTGGATAATTTATAAATAACAGTATGTGTCTGGTTCTCTGAAAATAGCCTACGCTTTCTTGTGCTACCATCAATGTCTGTCTTCAGGCCAGGCATGGACATCATGCTCATTAGCAACACAGTGGCCTACAGGGCAGCAGCAACCACAGGAATTATGCCTGACCCTTCTTTCTTCATTGGACCCCATCAGCAGCTCTGCACAGTACTACCACATTTCTAAGTATTTGTGTTAGAATTGGGTATTGTGGGTGTTTCCCACAGGGTTAATCTTTTCTGGAAGACTCCCTGACAAATGCTGTTTCCAAGTACAGAAGAAAGAAAAACCCACCCTTGGCCTGTGGTAGAAGCATCCTTGGCAGATGTTGTAGGGCTCCCTGGGGGCTGGTGGCTTGGGGATCCCCATGGGGGTCTGTTGGGGCAGGACCTGGCAGCCAGGGCCCATCCCAGCACCCCAGCTAGGGGCAGGGGTTGCCAGGCAGGGACAGTTGAGGGTTTTGCCCCCAGGATCCTGACAAATACACTGAATTATGCTTTCAGCAGGAGCCAGAATTGTTGCAATTTGTCATAAGCCATAAACAAGATGCTTATCAAGCCAGAAGATAAGCATTCCTTGTTTTTGCTGATATCTCTACATAGGACATCGTAGTATTGTTATTTATATCCTACAACATCTTAATCATTTATCACTTTCCATCTGTGCTGCAGACCCAGGACTTAATCTACTAGAAACATCTGCAGGTCCATAAACATCCTAGAATATTTGTTGTAACGCTTCCATGTTCTGTTTCTATTGCCTAATGAAACAAAATGGAGTTAATAAAAAGTAATACTTTGTTGGAAAAAAAGGAAAATATTTATTTTGCTCTAATGCCACTACTTTCAGAATAATTTTTCAAATAAAAGCCCGTTCTCCCATCTCTTTGCACCTCCCAATTACCTCCTCAATTAAGAAGGTTTATTTTTGCTCAAGAAAGGCTGAGATGCAATATTTCATGTTTTAATGTGTGACAAGTTCTTTGTTTTTCTTCTCCCCAAGACTGTTCAGTGATGCACATTCATTTCTGCTGACTCATTTCCCCGGCTAGAGAAGATGGATGCTGTCAACCCCAAGCTAAGAAGTATCACCAGTCCTGAGATACACAGATGGGGCACCATGTAGGAAAATACCTTAGAACAAAAGAAGTCAAACAGAAAACCTCTCAGAGCACTGAAAGCAGGAAGAGGATTGGGTTGAAACATGGTTTATTATTGAAGTTTGTGTACAAACTTCATAACTGTAGGGCTACGTAACAGATTATGCACCTGCCCTAGTGAGAGTTCAGCACACACGGAATTATTTTTAACAATAATTTTAATAACTTAATAATTATTATTTCATAGCTAGAACAGATTCCATGCAGATGGGTTTGGTTGGATGGAGCAAAGCAAAGTAAAGACTAATGAAAAGAGAATATCTGCAGGTATTGGAAATTAAATTAATATTACATTCCAGTTACAGATTTCTGTAACTGAAAAAGTCAACTACACATAGAAGTACCAAAATGAAGTACGTAAATTGCTTGCACCATTTGTGTTGGTTATAAACCATGAACTAGAGCTGCTCATTTATGCAAGCTGGGCCATTAGTCCCCAAATCAATTTCTCATTGCTCATTGCATTTCTCAGTTTTAGGCCAAAGACATGCAAAAACACAGTTTGATTAGTAAAAATGTGGGTATATACATTATTGGAAGTGTAATGACATTTATAACCAGAGAAAATATTCTTTCTCATTAGTTAACATTGCTTTAGTGAGTTAAAGCCCTACACCAAAGTAAAAGGTCAGCTCAGGGATGCTTCAGGCTCATCTCTGCTGCAGACTTGCTCCAGGGATCCACAGTGCCCCAGATGACTGGGGGTCTAGAAGCTCCTGGTCTCTTAACATTTCCCCCTCAAGAGCAACATCAACCTTGTTCTACCAAACTCAGGCCTCTCCTGCTCCAGATTTACTGTGCCTTTCAGAGAAAAGTTATGAGGGACCAGATCCCATGGCATTAGCAGCACGAAGCAGCCAGGTCTGCTGCCCAGCCGAGAAGTGTTTTGCTGTAATTCCCTCGTGGCACAGTGCTGCACAGCATCTGACTACCTTACAGACTGCAGAGAGAAATATCCCAATGTCTTCTACCAGATATGCTGCCTGGCACTAACAACATTCAGATAAAGTGTAACTACCCTGAAGCACCGTGTAGCTAGCTCACAACTTTGCAACGACATCTCAGCTGTTTCATGCCTTGTGAAGTCCATGATTCAGCACTGCCTGCTCCTTCAGCCCAGAAGCATAACAAATTCTATGATTCTAATGCTGGGTGGCGTGGAGTACCCATCCTAATCTCGTGTAAAACCAGGTGCTTTTTCTGAGTCAGTGTAATAACTCACGTGGGCTTGAAGGTGAATTTTGGGCATATAACTAAACATAACACTCCTCTAAAAAGAATGATTATTAATCTTCCACCATGAATCTACATCAATCTTTACAAACTAATTTTAACATCGATCCTTGTTAAAATTGAAGAAAACATCTTTAGAGGCAGATTTTCATCTGTGTTAAATAAATACATTGATTTCTGGTTTGACTACTGCAGATTTTTCACTACTTCAAATTTTATAAATCTGGGAAATAACATTCCTCATGGAGTTCATATTTTCTTTGACATAAAATACAGACTGTTTCTCACTTCTTTATGGGAAAAGTCACCAAAAGAAAACTCTGCCAGCAGACTGCACATTTTTGTTTCAATTTCAGTTCGAAAAGCCTTTTTACCCATAGAGCAAATCACAGGTAAGAATATTGCATGAAGATTTGTTTGGCTTAATGAAGAGTCTGGAGAACAAGTCCTGTGAGGAGAGGCTGAGGGAAATTGGATTGTTTAGTTTGAGAAGAGGGGGCTGAGGGGAGACCTTATGGCTGTCTACAACTATCTGAAAGGATGTTGTAGTGAGGTGAGTGGAGCCTCTTCTCTCAAGTAAATAACAACAGGACTAGAGGAAACGGACTGAAGTTGCACTGAGGTGGTTTACATTAGATATTAAGAATTTCTTTACTGAAAGAGTAGTCAAGTGCTGGAACGGGCTGCCCACCCCTGGAGGTATTCCAAAAACATGGATGAGGCAGTTCTAGTGGGACGGTGAAGTGGGGGGTTTTATGTTTTGTTTGTTGGTATTTTTAGTTTGGATTGGTTTTTGGTTGGTTTGTTTGGTTGGTTGGTTTTGTTGTTTGTTTGTTTGTAGGTATTTTTTAGGGGGGTGAGGGCAGTGTTTGGGTGTTGTTTGGTTTGGTTTGATTTTGGGTTTTTTTGGGGGGTTGGTGGCTGGATATGGTGATCTTAGAGGTCTTCTCCAACCATAACAATTTTGTGATGCTGTGAATTTTATATTAGAGAGTCAGTCTGAATTCAAATCTTCTCTTGCCAGAGTGTGAAAATATTTTTCACTGTCAAGAAAGGTATCTCTAACAGATAATGTCTGAAATATCACTCTGTTGTGACTGTCCGTCAGCTCTCCTCCAAAACACTCTGCCACATATTGTTATAAAAATCTGTATTTTAAGCCTAAATTTCTAAGTGCTTTTACTGATTTTACAATAAACATTTAATTTACTTAATTCCAGTCTTATTAGAGGGCTTGTTTTTTCTCAGGAACTGCAAAATTTTCCTTTATGCATTTTTGTTATGAAAAAAAAAAAAAAAGGCTCATAAATGCAATATTAAAGCAATGAAAACACCTTATTTGGGTATGTATTTAAATAACTCCAAGAACTGGATTCTAAATTCTACATAGTAACTCTAGACGATGTCCTAGATGCAATGACATGGTTATTTTTTCTTTTTTTTCTGCTCTATATTTAGATAGTCTTTTTAACTGTCCTTTTCTCTTGGAAAAGGGAGATGGGCTTAACTCCCACCAGTAACTGATCAGCTGCTACTATCAGTCCTGAGGTCAGGTGTATCACCTGGTTTTCACAAAACCAGCATGTAGCTCAGCTGAGCAGCAGATGGACAAGGGTGTGTAAGAATTGTGCATATATGTGAACTAAGACAGATGGCCTGAAGAGTGTTATTCCATGGGGTGCAGATAGATTCCTCCAGGAGATGCTGAATTAAGAGGCAGAAGGGCACATGTGATACATTCAACTTTGCTATTTTGAAGAAACAGAACTGAAGCCCCTAAGAAGTGATAAAAAGAGAGGCTTGCCATCCTGTGGCTCCATGGTATTGTTCCATGCATGCCAGGGAGCGAACCTACTGCCTTACATGATTGCTTTTGGCACACAGAAATACTCTGCTTTTTGTAGCCCTCTGAAAAGTATTTAAATCCTCTACTCTTTTTGCCTGAAGCAGTATTATGCACTGTGGATGGTAGCAATTATATGGTAACACTTTAAAATTCCCACAATGCTAGATAATTTTTTTTAAACTTTAAACATTAAGGAAGCTGGGTAGACCTGTACCTATGAACATTTCCTTCCAAAGTACAGAATATTGACCACAAATTTACTAATCAGTAATAGACTGCCACCATATTATGCCTCCAGTGGGATCCAGCTTTTAATTTCTATCATATGGGGATTTTTATCTATAGAACTCAAAAGATTTTTCCTACTAGTTAATTAAACAATTAACACGGTGAGTGGTTTGTTAGTTTGCTGAAGCACACAGATGCTCAGTTAGCTCTTCAGCATAACATACAATCACTGTAGTGCAGGGGATATAATCTGTCTGTCCTCAGTTTTATTTTTTTGCTGCAACTGTTCACATTTCCTGCCACCAGAACCAATCTGCATACAAACACAATTTCACTTTTCTTTAGAAATCTCCTTCTTGCCTTTGCAACTAAAATATTGGTGGAAAGGACCCTAAAATCACACCAACTAACATGCTTTTTTTCTCTTCCCCATCCGCCCTCAAAAAAAGAAACCCTTTGCAAAGTAGCATGTCTCCTGCTTTTATTTGCTTACTCTTTCTGGGATTTAGGAGTTCCCACTGAGAGCAAAGCGGATTTTTTATCCACAGGCAAGAGAGGCTACGTTCTCAAGTGTGGTCAAAAAATCCACAGGGTTTCATTTTATATCATATTCTCTTTATACTGTTCCTTTCTATTTCATTAAATTAAATGGCAATTATCTTCTTTCATGCATTCAAATTCTTTAGAACAGGAGTGAAATTACTAGGTACTAATCACTAGGATCTTTAGTCATTAGCTGTTGAATAGAAATGGGCATTCTTCCACCTGCTCTTGACCCTTATTTCAAAATACAGCTTGGTTATCCTGAGAACTAAGGAAGGTATTTCCTACAGAATAGGGGTGAGAGAAAAAGAGAGGCTCAGCCACAGATCATTATGCAGAACAGGCACCCCCCTGGTGCCATTGTATTTTCCCTTCTTCTGAAAGCAGAAAGGTTCCTTCCTTGCTTACTAATTTTTATGACATCCAGATGAGAAAATAAAGTTTGTATTCACAAGTGCTTTACATTACAAAGTCATTAAAAACCCACAATGACTACCAAAGAAAGCATGAATCCCAACCCTGGAGAGGAAATTATTAAACAGAAGACATTCACAATGTAGAAATAGAAAAGTTAACTAAAAGACAAGGACTTATTAAGAAATTCACAGCCCTTAGCCTGTGAACAGAGCTTGCTGAAGCATGTATTGTTCTCTGCTAATTCTATATGGATTCTTGAAGTGTATGCTGCTGGAGAGGTTTCTAATAATGGCTAAGCGATTGGGCTACCATCTGTCATGTGTTTTTCTTTCATTCTTTTCCCACAGGAGAACATGCAATGTAATGTTTTAGTTCAGTCACTTTTGTCTGTTCTTTATGCTGCAATACATTTATTGGAGAAGTCTGAGTCAATGGAGCATTCTTTGCACTTTTAGTGGGAAAGGCATAATGTTTTGATGGTCACCAGTTTCTGGGAAAGCTAGGGTAAGGGCTAGCTAAGATAGTTACTGCTAGTTACATCTGTAATGTGAAGGAGATCAGGAAAATTTCTCTGGATAATTCATCAGCTACTGGATTCAGAAGTGCATGGGTCCTGTGCCAAAAGTTTAGTGCTTCTTCAGAAATTCTAAATATTAGCTCTCACTAACTGCTTTTTGGGGGCTAACAACTCTGACCTGGAAAACTGCAAGTTGTTGTCAAGGTAGATCCACCCTATCGAAGCAAGATTCACAGATTTACAATGACTAGGATACCACAATGTTCCGTGCTAGTTTTAGTACTAGTTGTAGATCCCAGGACATTAATAAAGATGTTTCCTATTATTAACCTTTATTAGTTAAGATTTGACAGCAATTATGGATCTTTATATAGCCTTTTAGGATAAAACTGTAACCTCTGTCAGGCTTGCCAGTGGATACAGGCTAGTTCCTGGGCAAGTGGCACAGCCTATAGTATATCTAAGGCCTTTTGCAGGAAGCTGTGTGCCAAGTCTGCATTTAAGCAGGACTGACCTTCAGCATGACAAGAATCCGGAAAATTTTTGGTTTTCTCTCTGTTTTACTCATGTCTGTGACAACCCCTCCATACTCTGACATAGTTTTTGCTTCTCTCATCTCAGTAACTGCAGTCATGCAACGTATTGTCACTGCATTGCCACAAGAGACCTGTCTTTAGAGGCATCCAAACTGAAAATAAAAAGGCAAGCGATCCCCAGCGTACTAGGTGAAGTCTATATTCTCTATATTCCCAAGTACTGTTGGTTAGAGACTGCAGGCAAGAGGGATCATTCCACCTGGCAGACTTCTCTCTCCTGTTTTCCATTGCTTCATCAAGTGGAGAAGGATGAGCAGCAGTCAATGGTGGTACTTTCTCACTGCATCAGATTAACGACAGGTGCAGATACTTGCATGAGGAGTCCCACATTTGAGGTCCAACATGGGAGGAATCCACACTGCCCCAGACTGACAGCATGACATTTTTATGACCCCCTCACCTCAGTAACCGTGATGGGAGTTGTCCCCTGGCTGCCCTAAATCCTATCATCAATAAAGCCAGTTCAGGATAGAAAACTCTGACATTCACATCTTGCAATGTGAACCTTGGTGTCAGCCTTTTAAAGAAAGCTGCCTACCCAGGGATATGGATGCATGATAGGAGGTGGGAGTGAAACAGGGTATAAATTCCTGGAGAAGCACATGAATTCAACTGCTCACTCTCTTACTGATTGAATCAACAGCTAAATCCCTAAAGGCACATCCAGAATGACTCCAATAAAAATTAAAATTAGAAACAGAAAAAAACAAACAAACAAAAAACAAACAAACAAACAAACAAACAACCCCCCCCCCCAAAAAAAAGAGGATCTATTAACAAGACCTTCGCATTCAGAGGAAGAAAGAAAACCTCCCAAAGCCACTCCAAGCAACAAACCTGGCACCACATGCTGTAAGGCACAGAGCCAGGATGGTGATGAGCTGCCCTCACAGTGATCCAGGTCTGGCCTTAAGCTTTTTGAACTAATAGGATCTTCTTCCTACTTTCAACAAAACTGTGTCTTTTGCTATGACCCCAACAATTTCAGACAACTCTATTAGTTGTTTACGCAGTAAAGCTTGGTTTGCAGGACCAGCAAATACTTACTGACATCAGCATCCTCAGGGCACCACCAAACTGACTGTCCCCTGGGGTTCCCCCATTGCCCAGGACACCACAACATCCCCTGGGGCAGTTAGCCCCTGCTCCAGTGATGCCACAGCAGGGACAGTCTCCAGCTCCCCACTGCCCTGCCCAGCCATGGGCCACACTGAGTCATGGGCCCAGAAACCTCCCCATAAAACAGGTTTGCTCATTCTTACTCCCCTCGATTGCTATTATTCCAGCTACCAACATATACCACAGTGTTTTCCCTTTTGTCTCTGTTCTGCAATAATTTTCCACTGTAATGTAGGACCGAGTGGTGTTTTTTAAGTGAATTTTCATCTAGGAAAGCCAAATACTCACACAGTAAATGAAACATTGTGAATTAAAACAGCCAAATCACCCTAGCATAAGGGCCAGCAATCTTAGGGTTCCCTTTGCTACTGCACACCAGTTTTGAACATCTCCACTGAACCCACAGAGGCCCCAACCTTCCAAAAAGGCTGAAAACTTTGGAAAATCACAGACAAGTAATGAATTAATTTCTCAAGACTAATACTAATAAGCGGTTAAAAGGATTGCTTTAAGAAAAAAATCCACCTTCTTATTGTAAATGGCTCTCCAGTTTGTGTATTTACGGATGGTTTTAAATCCACAAGTGTGAATCTGCACATTTCACAGGAATAGTTTTCACAGTTTTTATTGAAATTATATATGTAATTAAAAATTGGACTAATTTTGCCTCTTTGCAGTGCTAATTGCCCAGACATCCACACTTGTCACACGAGTTAACAGATCTTTGTGTGTGTCTTTTCTCACAACAGCATTCTACATGATAGATTGCAGCAAGGCTCGCACTGTTGCCGCTAATGTGACCAATCACTTCTCAGCATCACCTTTTCCCATGTGTGACTGGCCACAGAAACAAGGCTCTACAAGTTTCTAAATCCAACAGACTTTAATTAAAGAGTTTTTGTAAACCCATTGGTTTACAAATGGGTACACCCATTGTACAGACCTGAACACCTCAGAAACCCAAGGTGGGGCTTTAACCCTCTCCCCCCAATATAGGATCATAGAATGGTTTGGGTTGGAAGGGTCCTCCAAAGGTCATCTGGTCCAACTCCCCTGCAGTCAACGGGGACTGAGCTGAGGGCTCAGAGCCTCCCAGCCTTGCTGTTCGTGGGCGGAACCCAGGCCACCCCCCTCCCCCAACTCATTACGCCAGAAGGCTTTGCCTCGGGCAGACGGGCAGACAGACCGACAGACCGACCGTCGATGCCACCGGCGGACACACGGATCAGCCAGGCCTGCCCCTCTACCACCACCACGCAACGACGCACGCCGCCAGTAGCGAAACCGCCTCCCTCGTAGCCCTCCCCCGGCCACGCCCCACTGAGGGCAAACAGCGTTTCCACCGCCCCTGTGCCCAGGGAGAGGCGGCTGCGCTTGCGCCGCCCGTCGCTTTTTTTCCGCCGGCGGGGTGGGCGGGGAGAGCTGTCACCTTTCTCCGATCCCATTGGTGGCCGGCTGGGCCAGGGCGGGTGCGCGC